>WNWK01000229.1:0-57500 GCA_009830355.1 Cherax destructor | reverse complement strand
TTGTCACGTGTCACGACACTTGTCACGTGTCACGACACTTGTCACGTGTCACGACACTTGTCACGTGTCACGACACTTGTCACGTGTCACGACACTTGTCACGTGTCACGACACTTGTCACGTGTCACGACACTTGTCACGTGTCACGACACTTGTCACGTGTCACGACACTTGTCACGTGTCCTCAGCAACAAACCACAACATACATTATTCTATCGCATAATTTTTTTACACACAGAATCATATTTTAGGCAAATAATGTTTCATATTACCAGTGCCATTATTGTTTGTCTGAAACACACACGAACAAAGCCTCGGCTCGTTAATACTAAACAAACCATTAAACGCATTACTAATATATATATATATATATATATATATATATATATATATATATATATATATATATATATATATATATATTTTGTCATCAGGAGCTATGCAATGTTGCAAGAGTAGCAATAAGAGTACTGAGGGGACGTTTTCTCTAAGTTAGGGTGGTGACACCAGCCAGCCAGCCAAGCCAGTTGGCTTGATCAGGCAGATATAGAAACACTCTGGATTCTAGAAATGAACTATAAACAACTTTGTGTCGGTGCCTAAGTGCTGGAGGATCACATAAGCTGCCTAACATTTGCAGTCAGTACGAGGTTAGTGGTTCCCAGAGCAGCCTTCAGGAACCTTACCAAAGAATTCATTAGAACTCTGAACACAACAAATGTCAGTCCTCCCATAATACCCTGTGGTGAGTGGGTCAGCAAGATCGCAAACTACACAGGGACATAACTCATCGTTAAACTACTATGACCCATGTCAGGTCTCTAGCCTCACTAATACAAGAAAATCCGAAGGGACACCAGCATCTGTCCACCTAGATGTCCGTATATCTCATTGTAAATATATTGAAAGTTTACAATGATCTTTTGATCCAAAAATCGAAACTCAACCCCAACAGACACAACAAGGTGAGTACACACACACACACACACACACACACACACACACACACACACAAATGAAACTCATTAAAGAGTAACAAATAGAAAAAAGGCGAAACAAACTGAATTACAGCCTCTTGTCTGACATATTAAGTGTCCTCACCTCTTGTCCCTCACGGAAAAAAAAAATCATTTGCCATTCACTAGTGGATATTAAACTGGGTAAAAATATATGCTCAAAAATTACTAGTGTAAGAGATGACGTGTGTTTTATGTTACGGATGTCCTCTTGTGACGTGTTACGTTGTGACGGGTGTTACGTTATGACGGGTGTTCTTATGGAACGTTGTGTTAAAATGATGATTAAGGTGTGACGTTGTTTTAATGTAAGTTTTACTGAACGTGTTTTATTTAGCGTGTGTTTCAATACTGGCACTGTTATGCCATCACAAGGCAAGGATAACAACAACGATCATAATATCAAAAACCAAACGGGAATAACAGGTGAGGTACCTTAAGGCTGGGTACTGAGACCCATGCTCTTCCACACTCACAAGTCCTAACACAGTGGTCCACAATACTGACAGATTCATTACTAACACACAGGTGACCCACTTCTCCTATCATTTTTTTTCGTAAATAAAGATGCCAACGTGTTGTTACTGATCAGCTAGATACACGAACCTGCTATACCAGAGGACTGTGTCATATACATGTCTGGCTGCGCATGGTTTACAGATGGTGACACACGTATGGATGGTTCACAGATGGTGACACACGTATGGATGATTCACAGATGGTGACACACGTATGGATGATTCACAGATGGTGACACACGTATGGATGATTTACAGATGGTGACACACGAACGGATAGAGGAAGAGAGAGACGGACTAAACACATGTGGCTGCTTGAATTCAACTCCAGAATGTACAAAGTCACGAGAAATACTAAGAGATGACCAGTCACGGAATACAGCCGGGGAGGAAGAGGCTGCAGGCCTCAAACAACTAAAACAGCATCTAGGAGGAAGCCTTACACCGAGCATATTACATACGTATATATGAGAAAGGCGAACCTAACTGCCTTTAGGAACCTTAATAACAAATAAATTTAGGCCTTTATATACATCATAGAGTCTGAAGCACCAGTGTAGAGCCCACACCTGGTCAAGCACGTCAGTCTTCAACAGATGGATAATGAAACAAGCGGCTGAGTGCCTCAGAATACACACTAAGTAATTGTTGATTATGTATACACTTGATCAGAGGCGGATCTACTATGTAACTAATGAGGCTTAAGCGGCAAGTCGCTTACCCTGTTTTCTGATAATACGTTATTTTAATCCCCTATAATCTACCTTCTCCATAATTACTATCGCATTTGCTTTGTCTGATTCGTAAGGTGAAGTCCAGGATGTTTCCTTAATTCATGGTATAACTTAAATGTTTGAGGACAATTGTGTTGTAGAGGTGTGAACTTTGCTTGTAGTTCTTCCAGCAAAGCGTCCCCATCCCACCGAGGCGGGGCCAGGGTGGCCCACCGAGGCGGGGTGGCCCACCGAGGCAGGGTGGCCACCGAGGCAGGGGCCAGGGTGGCCCACCGAGGCAGGGGCCAGGGTGGCCCAAAAAGAAAAACAAAAGTTTCTCTTTTTAACTTTAGCAATGTATACAGGAGAAGGGGTTACTAGCCCCTTGCTCCCGGCATTTTAGTCGCCTCTTACGACACGCATGGCTTACGGAGGAAGAATTCTGTTCCACTTCCCCATGTTACTGTTATTATAATTATTATTATTATTATTATTATTATTATTATTATTATTATTATTATTATTATTATCATTATTATTATTATTATTATTACTATTATGGGAGGAACTTAGGTACGATCAAAGAATGAGAAGGGCAACTCCAATTCCTTGGATTAAGAGATTCTACCCCCTCACTGGTATCAAAAACCTCCACTGAGAGGGCCGCAGTTGCCGCGGAAGCCGCAGACAAGAGTGGACAATGGACCAGCAACTCTGCCCTAAATATTTAAAAAAAAAAAATTATCGTCATTTTACATTATTCATTATTTTTTTTTATCTGAAAGGAAATGAGATTTTTAAATGAATAATTGCAAAGGGTAAAGCCCCTTTTTTATCATTCGATTTTTGCAATTACAAGAGTCAGACGTCAACGCCCCCTAGACAGGTAGACAGCGTCCATGAAGACAGGTAGACAGCGTCCATGAAGACAGGTAGACAGCGTCCATGAAGACAGGTAGACAGCGTCCATGAAGACAGGTAGACAGCGTCCATGAAGACAGGTAGATAGCGTGTATGAAGACAGGTAGACAGCGTCCATGAAGACAGGTAGACAGCGTGCATGAAGACAGGTAGACAGCGTGCATGAAGACAGGTAGACAGCGTGTACTATGACAGGTAGACAGCGTGCACTATGACAGGTAGACAGCGTGCAGTATGACAGGTAGACAGCGTGCACTCTGACAGGTAGACAGCGTGCACTCTGACAGGTAGACAGCGTGCTCTACGACAGGTAGACAGCGTGCTCTATGACAGGTAGACAGCGTGCACTATGACAGGTAGAACGCGTGCACTATGACAGGTAGACAGCGTGCACTATGACAGGTAGACAGCGTGCACTATGACAGGTAG
Source organism: Cherax destructor (assembly GCA_009830355.1). Classification (NCBI taxonomy): domain Eukaryota; kingdom Metazoa; phylum Arthropoda; class Malacostraca; order Decapoda; family Parastacidae; genus Cherax; species Cherax destructor. The sequence goes on along the minus strand of WNWK01000229.1, from coordinate 53,903 downwards.
AACGCGTGCACTATGACAGGTAGACAGCGTGCACTATGACAGGTAGACAGCGTGCACTATGACAGGTAGACGGCGTGCACTATGACAGGTAGACAGCGTGCACTATGACAGGTAGACAGCGTGCACTATGATAGGTAGACAGCGTGCACTCTGACAGGTAGACGGCGTGCACTATGACAGGTAGACAGCGTGCACTATGACAGGTAGACGGCGTGCACTATGACAGGTAGACAGCGTGCACTATGACAGGTAGACAGCGTGCACTATGACAGGTAGACAGCGTGCACTATGACAGGTAGACAGCGTGCACTATGACGGTAGACAGCGTGCACTTGACAGGTAGACGCGTGCACTGACAGGTAGACAGCGTCACTGACAGGTAGCAGCGTGCACTATGACAGGTAGACGCTGCACTATGACAGTAGACGCGTGCACTATGACAGGTAGACAGCGTGCACTATGACAGGTAGACAGCGTGCACTATGACAGGTAGACAGCGCACTATGACAGGTAGACAGCGTGCACTATGACAGGTAGACAGCGTGCACTATGACAGGTGACAGCTGCACTATGACAGGTAGACAGCGTGCACTATGACAGGTAGACAGCGTGCACTTGAAGGTAGACAGCGTGCGGTGACAGCGTGCACTATGAAGAGACGCGTCACTATGACGAGACAGCGTGCCATGAGTAGACGCGCACATGAGTACGTGCACTGACAGGAGCATGACGTGCGCACTGACGGTAGACAGCGCACATGACAAGAGCTATGACGGTGACGCGCACTGACGTGACGCGTGAGCACTGACGGCAGCGCATATGAGGGACAGCGCACTGAGGTGGCACGCAGGTGACGCGCTAAGGAGACAGCTTGACGTGACGCGTGCACTAGTACAGCTGCCATGACGGGCGCGCACTATGAGGTAGACGCGCACACGGACGCGGCCTAGACAGGTAGACAGCGTGCACTATGACAGGTAGACAGCGTGCACTATGACAGGTAGACAGCGGCACTATGACAGGACAGAAGGCAGACGGTGACAGCATAGACAGGAGACAGGTGCACTATGACAGGTAGACAGCGGCACATGACGGTAGACACGCCATGACAGGTACAGCTGCACTATGACAGTGACAGCGTGCATCAGGAGAAGGTGACATGCATGACAGCGACTTGACGGTAGACGCGTGCACTATGACAGGTAGACAGCGCACTTGACGAAGCGTGCATTGACAGGAGAGGTGCACTATGACGGTAGAGCGTGCACTATGACAGGTAGACAGCGTGCACATGACAGGTAGACGCGTGCACATGACGGTAGACAGCGTGCCATGACGGAACAGCGGCACTATGACAGGTAACAGCGTGCACTATGACAGGTAGACGCGTGCACATGACAGGAGGAGTGACAGGGACAGACGTGACCACTAGACAGTAGCAGCGTGCACTATGACAGGTAGAGCTGCACTATGACAGAGACAGCGCATAGGAGAGCGCACTATGACGTGACGGCACTATGACAGGAACGCGCACTATGACAGGAGACGCGTGCACATGACAGGTGACAGCGTGCACTATGACAGGAGAACGTGCATAGACGAGACAGCGTGCACTGACAGGAGACAGCGTGCACATGACGAGACGAAGGCACTATGACGGTAGACGCGTGACTGACAGGTGACAGCGTGACGGTAGACAGCGTGCACTATGACGAGTGATGCGGTGACGGTAGCAGCTATGAAGGAAGCGTGCATATGAAGTAGACAGCGTGCACTATGACGTAGACAGCGTGCACTATGACGGTAGACACGGCACTGACAGTAGACAGCGTGCACTATGACAGGTAGACAGCGTGCACTATGACAGGTAGACAGCGTGCACTATGACAGGTAGACAGCGTGCACTATGACAGGTAGACAGCGTGCACTATGACAGGTAGACAGCGTGCACTATGACAGGTAGACAGCGTGCACTATGACAGGTAGACAGCGTGCACTATGACAGGTAGACAGCGTGCACTATGACAGGTAGACAGCGTGCACTATGACAGGTAGACAGCGTGCACTATGACAGGTAGACAGCGTGCACTATGACAGGTAGACAGCGTGCACTATGACAGGTAGACAGCGTGCACTATGACAGGTAGACAGCGTGCACTATGACAGGTAGACAGCGTGCACTATGACAGGTAGACAGCGTGCACTATGACAGGTAGACAGCGTGCACTATGACAGGTGACGCGTGCACTAGACGGTGACAGCGTGCATATGACAGGTAGACAGCGTGCACTATGACAGGTAGACAGCGTGCACTATGACAGGTAGACAGCGTGCACTATGACAGGTAGACAGCGTGCACTATGACAGGTAGACAGCGTGCACTATGACAGGTAGACAGCGTGCACTATGACAGGTAGACAGCGTGCACTATGACAGGTAGACAGCGTGCACTCTGACAGGTAGACAGCGTGCACTATGACAGGTAGACAGCGTGCACTCTGACAGGTAGACAGCGTGCACTAAGACTCCTTCAGTCCAATACAAAGGTGACAATTATTGTTAACAGCAGAAATGGAGAGGATAATATGAGATGGTAGTTAGTTAGTTAGTCTTGAAGGAGTAGTTTTAAGGTGGTTAGTTAGTTAGTCTTGAAGGAGTAGTTTTAAGGTGGTTAGTTAGTCTTGAAGGAGTAGTTTTAAGGTGGTTAGTTAGTTAGTCTTGAAGGAGTAGTTTTAAGATGGTTAGTTAGTCTTGAAGGAGTAGTTTTAAGGTGGTTAGTTAGTTAGTCTTGAAGGAGTAGTTTTAAGGTGGTTAGTTAGTCTTGAAGGAGTAGTTTTAAGGTGGTTAGTTAGTTAGTCTTGAAGGAGTAGTTTTAAGGTGGTTAGTTAGTTAGTCTTGAAGGAGTAGTTTTAAGGTGGTCAGTTAGTCTTGAAGGAGTAGTTTTAAGGTGGTTAGTTAGTTAGTCTTGAAGGAGTAGTTTTAAGGTGGTTAGTTAGTTAGTCTTGAAGGAGTAGTTTTAAGGTGGTCAGTTAGTCTTGAAGGAGTAGTTTTAAGGTGGTTAGTTAGTTAGTCTTGAAGGAGTAGTTTTAAGGTGGTTAGTTAGTTAGTCTTGAAGGAGTAGTTTTAAGGTGGTCAGTTAGTCTTGAAGGAGTAGTTTTAAGGTGGTCAGTTAGTCTTGAAGGAGTAGTTTTAAGGTGGTCAGTTAGTCTTGAAGGAGTAGTTTTAAGGTGGTCAGTTAGTCTTGAAGGAGTAGTTTTAAGGTGGTCAGTTAGTCTTGAAGGAGTAGTTTTAAGGTGGTCAGTTAGTTAGTCTTGAAGGAGTAGTTTTAAGGTGGTCAGTTAGTCTTGAAGGAGTAGTTTTAAGGTGGTCAGTTAGTCGACCTTGAGAAGTGTTCTGCTCCATGGTCTTAATTAGTCACTTTGGTCGGGACTATGGAGCTGAACACTTATCATGGCTGAGGAACTCACCACGTCATCCTTAGCTCTCCACTGCTTCTGCTGTCTACAATATTTGTCACTTCTGTACTCGACTGAAGAAGCCTGCATAACACGCGAAACATTTCGACAATAAAAAAATACCCAACTGTTGCACAAGTGTTTTACTCATCAAATAGGAGACAAGTTTATCTAACATACACGATCATCTTTAAGCTGGAGAAACACTGTAAACAACCAAATGTCTGCGCCAACCTTCGTTGTGTGTGTACACCTTGTTCTGTATGTCCCTGCCTCCAGTTGTGTATACCTTGTTCTGTATATCCCTGCCTCCAGTTGTTTACACCTTGTTCTGTATGTCCCTGCCTCCAGTTGTGTATACCTTGTTCTGTATGTCCCTGCCTCCAGTTGTGTATACCTTGTTCTGTATGTCCCTGCCTCCAGTTGTGTATACCTTGTTCTGTATATCCCTGCCTCCAGTTGTGTATACCTTGTTCTGTATGTCCCTGCCTCCAGTTGTGTATACCTTGTTCTGTATGTCCCTGCCTCCAGTTGTTTACACCTTATTCTGTATGCCCCTACCTTCAGTTGTGTACGCCTCGTTCTGCCTGTCCCTGCCTTCCGCTGCGTAGGCCTTGTCCTGCCTGTCCCTGCCTTCCGCTGCTTAGGCCTTGTCCTGCATGTTCCTGCCTCCAGCATCAAGGATTAATTTCCCATGTCTTCTACCCAGGACACTCGTCCTCATCTCCCAGCTCGCTGCTGGACAATTGCTCACGGCGCCGAACATCAGTTCTTATAGGCTTGGAGAAAGCTTCTTGTTGTTGACTGGGGTAAGGCTAAGGTGTGAGTGCCTGGCTCTGCAGGACCCACTTGACCTAATTAGGAACATTTTGTTCCCGTTTTTTTTCCCCAGATTTGGGCAAAATCTTCACCAGAATTCTGGGAGCAGGACTCATCCTGCAGGTGCAGTCGTTGTTCTTTAAAAGCAGCAATCTGTCCAGCTATTATTTAGTACTTTCCTTTTCTCAAAACTCCTAAATTCTGCTCCTTCTATATAAGGAAAAAAAAAAATTTAAGGTCTTCTAAGGTAAATGTGGTCATACCATAGCTCACGGGCCGCAAGCGGCGCGTTTGCTCAGGTTTACTTTTTGTTCTGGATATTCTTTTATGAGCCGTGTTTGAATGAGCAAACGAGCCGCATGCTTGATCTAAACAGTGCGTTTAAAAATTAGCAAAGAATCCATTAAGAAGGGAGTCTGAACTAGCTTACATGAGATGCTTACCATTATGTCTGTAGCAGTAAGGGTGAGAATCAGTGGAGACCTTAACGCCAGAAAGTGGGGAACTTGTGGCAAGGTGAAAGTGGCCACAGGTATATGGCCACTTGACGTTGAATGAGGGGCTGCAGAGGAGCACCTAGGAAACCTTCAGATGGTTTCTGTTTCCAACACGTCACTCCGGGCCCACAGACGTCCACCTCTTCTTCAGGAAGAAGCTTGGGGGGTAAAACCTCCTCTCAACAGTCTTACACTCCTATCAGATGGCCATAGTCTAGATGCTGCGTTGCCGTGGACGTCGGAGTGTACCAACACGACAACAATGGCAGCGACGACGACACAGGAGGCGGGTGTCACCGAACTGGATGAATGTGAGCGACGGTGGATGATGTGTCGTGTCCGGCTAGTCGTGGGAGTGTGGAGCCTCGGAGTGATGCTTGCTTCTCTCTCCCTCACTCTCTTATACCACACCCGCACCCGCCCACCTTCCACCCTGCATGTCTCCCTGCCAGCCTGTGTCCCTGCCTCTCTCTCTGTCTATATATGTGTCTCCCTGCCTGCCTTTTCCCCTGCCTGTATGTCTCCCTGTCTGTATAATTTCCCAGCAAATTTTGCTATTTTTTTGAACTTCGGGTCTAATGGTGGCTTCTTAACATCGTAATGACTAGCTTGATCCTGACCTATCATTGTTTCAGCTTCAGTTATATTGTTTACTCTCTTGTTCCATCTTTCTGCTACTCTGGTGGTGCATAAATGTGTCTTAATATCTCTGCGACTCATTTGAGTGTTCAGTTTCCAGTTGTCCCTTGGCTGTAGCAACTTTTATTGTCCTCTCACATTCAGTTACTCCTTATTGCCTCATCGTTATTTTAACTGTCATATTAAGCAGCTTGTCTTTTTGTACCTTAATCAAATATTGCTCTAAATAATTTGTATATTGTCGTTATGTTCCCTCTGTTTCTCCTAGCTCCTGACGAGGAGAGTGCAACGGACAAGTGTAGCAGCAGCAGCAACACACACAGCAAGAGGCATTCTTGAGCTTCCCCAGCGCTCGGGTCTCGGCCCAAAGCTGGGGTGTGGCTCAAAAAGGATCCTGTAATGTTTGCTGGCTTTGCACCTCCTGACATCGTCTGCTGCTATACAGCTGCCACACCCTTCGAGCCCAGTGTGGGTGGGGTTTGTGGCAGCCCAATGTGCCTAGCTTCTCCCTTTGAGCGCCGTGGGGGCGGGGAATGGGGCTACGCCTAGGGATAGTTAGTCCCAGAAGACGAGGAGGTACTTGTACCTCCTCCCATGGCAGACATTGGTCTGAACATCCTAGCTCCTTTCTTCATAGATTTTATTTTCATATCTGATGCAAATTTTTCACTTTTATATTTTATTGACATCTCATTGTATGTGCACTCTACGTCGATTCTACGTACTCGGTGATTGGTTTACCATACTTATACACAGCGCCATTCTTACATGGGAGAGTTGGCATATTACCGACCACGTTATTTAGTTTACATGGGTTTCTGGTGATAGGTTAGGTGTAATGGTTTCCTCCATCTTATACATTTACTTTGGTCTCATTGTTCCCACTTTAGATATTATTATTACCTTGAGCGTACTGTGGATAAATTCCAGTGGTCACTTTCTGACCAAGCTTGAGACCCGCCCAGATCTTCACGCAGATCTTGGCACTAATCATCAGCGTTTGTTCTCCTCATTAGCTTCGCGTTATCTGCAAGTGTTGTCATTCATGATAGCACAAACAACATGGGCGCCAGCACCAACTCTTGAGAAATAAAGGTCGTTTATATACCAGGAACGATATGGGATGGCAGCACGAACTCCCGAGGGCCCCCTCCCCCACTTGTTATAAATCACTCTTCTGAACACTTGGTTTCTTCCGTTATCCATTCTTTTACTTCCCCATGGTATTTTTGCCTGTTTCTTAATTTACCCATTAGTCTTCAGTGTAAACGGAATATAAAACCTTTATGACATCGAGAAATATGCAATCAGCGAGTTGCATTCTCTGGATAAGCAGCATGATAGTGGCTCCAGCCACTGGGGAAGCCACAACCAACCTTCCAATATAACTTATCAAAACTAGCCTAATGACTCGTCTCGCACCCGTGGGAAGCGCTGCAAGACTTTTGCAATGTTTATATCACCTCGAGGGATGGTGCACGTCTCATACTTTCTCAGTGGTGCACAGGATGATGCACATTATTGCGCCCCCAGAATTGGGCCTCAATGTATATAATGTATATTTCCATTTTCTATAATTTTATATTGCTGATATTCTCGATAATAGCTAAATCGTTAATATCGTGCTTTATACTATTATTAGACTATTATTTGACCTATTTGACTTAGATATATTTATTAGGTAGGATGTAATATTTTATATTGTTGTAGTGTGTAGTAACTGCCTTGGAGTTGGCAAACTACTGTTATGCTGCCGGCGTCTAGTTGCTGGGAGGAGTCAGTCTCTGAACACACCTGAGCTGGGTGGTTGTTCCTCTTCCCTCTCTCTCTCTGGCCTGTTGACCTCGTCGAGTCAACACCTCACTACTATTTCTACTTGTTTTCTCGACATTAGACTCTGTTGGTAGAGTATGCATTCGTTGGTGAGGCGAATCATACTTCTCAAAACTCTGTGTAACTCTGTTCACAGAGAATAGACTAGACAGTGTTTTTCGACGTTGTTCTGGGTTGTGTGTCACATTGACACTCTGATAAAACTCAGGTCTCAAGCTATAGCTCTGGACCTACTTCGATAAGGCATCTGTGCACCGCCACAGTTTGGGATTGTTTATGCTGAACCTTGCTTCAGTAGGAAGGGAGTTTTGTGACTGTTTTGGAGGATCTACTGATGGTCCCCAGTTAGGGTCGATTTTCTATCTCCTTGTTCCTGACGCTGTGTTGCTGTTGCCTGTTATATTGCTGTTCTGCGAATTGGTCATTTTACTGGACAATCAAGCTGTTCTGGTTGTCTGTTTGTTAGAGCAGCTAGCTTACGAGTTGTTCAGTCGTACACTGGTTGAGTCGAGTCTTAGAGTTACCGGGAGCACACTCATACCACATTTATTCTTATTTGTATATATTATGGTAATTACTGACATTGTACCTGATGGTACTTCTGAGTCATTTATATATATGTGCCCTCAGCACAGACTTATTGTATATGAGAGCAGTGTAGGAGCTACCCTCCTAATTAACCTAATTGATATCTTAATTAATATCTATATATTTGATTTACTTTGCTACCCTAGATTTTCTCACTTTGTTAATAAACCTTTTAAATATATCTGTTTGGTTAGTACCCTATCAGTTGCAATCCTCTTAAGATATATAATATGTCGGATAACTGAACCAGGATACTGACTTTGTTGCAAAAGCCCAGTAACAGGCTGGATTTCTAGTGTTCGCTGGAGATGTCTATTGATAATAGATATCGTGTCTTTTTGTAACACACATATAATACTTCCTCAGTGGTGCACAGGATGGTGCACATTACTTCCTCAGTGGTGCACAGGATGGTGCACGCCTCATAAAAATGGTGTATTTGCTAACAAAAATATTAAAATTTCCACACTAGTACTAGGCATCTAAAGATCTTGATATAAGGAATTGCACCTGCCCACCTCTTCCTTAGATCGAACCTGATTGCCTCCTCTTCCCCAGGCGCCATGAGCCCTGAACAACAATATTAAAGTGTAGTGCTCATCTTCCCCAGGCGCCATGAGCCCTGAACAGCAATATTAAAGTGTAGTGCTCATCTTCCCCAGGCGCCATGAGCCCTGAACAGCAATATTAAAGTGTAGTGCTCATCTTCGCCATAATGTGTAGTGTTGGGTGACAGTTTTACGATAAGATAAACCTACCTGAACGTTCGTATGTTGTCTGCTCCTGTCTACTGACGAACGTTCATCCAGGAACTGACGCATAGGTGCGACGTCAGTTTGTCAGCACCTCGCATGCATGACTCCAGCTCATGGGCCCCATCTGAAATATTAATGGTATATACCTACCTCTTCAAGGGGGGCTCCTTGCTGTGGTGAAGAGGCTCTTGGTCTGAGGAATTGGACCTTTTGGTCTTCTTCCTCAGACCGAACCTAATTACCCCCAATCCCCCTCCCTTTTCCCATTTTCCCCATCCTCCTTTTTCCCTTTCCTCCTCTTCCTCCTCATCCTCCTTTGTGGATCGGGTGACCCTAGCTATTTTGAGAATTGATGGAAAGGTAGAGGCTTCAATGGATTTATTGAATAGTGTTGCTATGATTGGTGACAGTACCTGTGAAGCTTTTTGTACATAAAAGTTGGTAGGCTGTTTATGTCTCCTGCCTTGTTTTTAAGGGTGTTGATTATGAGCGAGACTTCAATTGGGTTGGTAGGAGCTAGGAATAGCGTATTAGGGTAGGTGTTTGTGAGGTAGTCTGTTGGACGGGTGTTTGAGCTTGGGATTTTACTCGCTAGATTCTTTCCTATGGTGGAGAAGAAAACATTAAGTCTGTTTGCTGTCTCAGTAGGTGAGAGTAGGGGTTCATCTGCTCTTGATAATTTGATGGTGTTGTTTTTCGCTATCTTATTATTTCCTAGAATTGCAGATAGGGTCTTCCAGGTCTTTTTCATATCACCTTTTATGTTCTGGAGTCTGTTCTCATAATACACTTTTTTTTATCTCCTTATCAGGCTGGTAAGGGTTGATGAGTAGCGTTTGGATTGTTCTCTGGTTATTAGACCCCTTCTGTATTGTTTTTCATATTGGTGCCTTTTGTTAATGGATTTAAGGATGCTGGGTGTTAGCCAGGGATTGTTAAGTCTCTTAGCTGTGATCTGTTTAGTTTTTTTAGGGCAATGTTTGTTATAGAGGTGGTGGGTTTTGTTAAGGAAATTCTTGATGCATTCATTAGTATCTGTATATGTTTCTAACTCATTATGCCAGTCAATGTTAATCATAGCTGTTATAAAGTTATTTACAGCTGACTCATTATGTAGTCTGAAGGTAACTTTTGTAATATCTAGGGGCAATTTACTTGTAATTGCGAGAAGGATTTAGGAGTTCTGGTTAGTAGTAATCTGAAGCCTAGACAACAGTGCATAAGTGTTAGCAATAAAGCTAACAGAATCCTTGGCTTCATATCAAGAAGTATAAATAACAGAAGTCCTCAGGTTGTTCTTCAACTCTATATATCTTTGGTTAGGCCTCATTTAGATTATGCTGCACAGTTCTGGTCACCGTATTACAGAATGGATATAAATGCACTGGAAAACGTACAAAGGAGGATGACAAAGTTGATCCCTTGTATCAGAAATCTTCCCTATGAGGATAGACTGAGGGCCTTGAATCTGCACTCTCTAGAAAGGCGTAGAATTAGGGGGGATATGATTGAGGTGTACAAATGGAAAACAGGAATAAACAAAGGGGATGTAAATAGCGTGCTGAAAATATCCAACCAAGACAGGACTCGCAGCAATGGTTTCAAGTTGGAAAAGTTCAGATTCAGGAAGGATATAGGAAAGCACTGGTTTGGTAATAGAGTTGTGGATGAGTGGAACAAACTCCCGAGTACCGTCATAGATGCTAAGACGTTGTGTAGTTTTAAAAATAGGTTAGATAAATACATGGGTGGGTGTGGATGGGTGTGAGTTTGGATCTGACTAGCTTGTACTAGGTCAGATGCAGTGCTCCTTCCTTAAGTGAATGTAACCTGACCTGTACTAATTCCTTAAGTGGAAGTGACCTGACCAGGTGGTCGGCTGGACAATTATATGAGTGGGTGCGGTTGGGTGTGAGTTGGTCCTGACTAGCTTGTGCTACTAGGTCAGATGCAGTGCTCCTTCCTTAAGTGAATGTAACCTGACCTGGCTGGGTAGGGGCATTGGCTTAAGCCGTTGGAGATTTGGACCTGCCTCGCATGGGCCAGTAGGCCTGCTGCAGTGTTCCTTTTTTCTTATGTTCTTATGTTCTTATGGTCATGCAGTAGTGACGTAAATGGTCATGCAGTAGTGACGTAAATGGTCATGCAGTAGTGACGTAAATGGTCATGCAGTAGTGACGTAAATGATCATGCAGTAGTGACGTAAATGGTCATGCAGTAGTGACGTAAATGGTCATGCAGTAGTGACGTAAATGGTCATGCAGTAGTGACGTAAATGGTCATGCAGTAGTGACGTAAATGGTCATGCAGTAGTGACGTAAATGGTCATGTAGTAGTGACGTAACTGGTCATGCAGTAGTGACGTAACTGGAGTTTACTCCCCCCCCATCCACCCGCCCTTGGATTTCATGGGAGTGACACCAACCCTATCAACGTCACTGGCAGTGTACACTGATGGTTCAAAATCCTCTGATGGTGTTGGGTTTGCAGCAGTGTTTCCTGGCAGTGTGGTGCAAGGTCATTTATTAGACTCGGTTTCCTGGCAGTGTGGTGCAAGGTCATTTATTAGACTCGGCTTGCATTTTTACAGCTGAATTGTATGCCATTCTCATTGCAATTATCCATATTGCATCTGTGCCTACTTCAATGCTTGTAATCGTCTCAGACTCCTTTAGTGCTTCGCAAACTATTAAAAAATTTGATTCGCCTCATCCCATTGTTCTTTGTATACAACTTTGGTTGCGTCGCATTACTAGCATTACCAGCCCAATCATCACTCTTAATAAATAATAATAATAATAATAATAAATTTTTATTTCATTGCAAGTTTACATCAAGATTTTATTACAAACATGAACTGAAGTGCAAAGAGAGCCACTAGCATGCCATGGCATTAAGGGCAGATAATTCCCTTTCCTTTCACTCAACAGAATGTCATCTCCATTTTAACTAGTCTTCCCAAGAAAGCACCTGGTGCTTCTGCCCATCTCATTCTATCCTTTGACACCTTCCACTCTGTTGCTTCAGCTATCACAGACCTCTTCAACGTTTCTCTTGCATCCGCATACTTTCCACCTCTTCAAATCTGCTATAACTACCCTTATCCCCAAGCCAAGTAAAAACCTGACAAACCCAAAAAACTACAGGCCCATAGGCCTACTAGAAATCTTAAGGAAGATTTTTGAGCGACTTGTGAACATAAGACTCAGAACTCACCTTGAGACAAATAACCTTATGAACGACCGACAGTTTGGATTCAAACAACATCGCTCTACACAAGACAGACGCTTTAAACATCATCCTGAACTATATACGCATAAACAAGGTCCAAGACTGTTAGTTACCATTTTGTCCTAGGCACATGTCAATTAGACACTAGGCCTGTTGTATATATGTGTGTGTGTGTGTATGTAAGGAAACACTTCGAAATGTTTCTGCCCCACCGGGAATTGAACCCGGCCCCTCCGTGCGTGAAGCAAGAGCTTTACCCACTAGGCCACTGGGGGCGTAAACTGTGCTACTGCCCTCGTTGCCAAGGACGTGGAGAAAGCCTTGGACACGGTCTGGCACGACGGCTTGAAGTACGAGATCTGTACCTCCTTTGATTTTCCAGTTCTTATGGCTAAATTAATATGTAACTTCCTTGATGGCCGCACTATGTGCATTAAGTTCAGGAACAAAACCTCTGACTACTTCATCCTTCATGCAGGAGTCCCACAAGGCTCTGTGCTCTCTCCAACACTATATTCTAAACACAAATGACATGTCTGAATCCATATACCCAAACACACTCACCATCTCTTATGCAGACGACATTACTCAACTCACCGCACACGAAAACACTAGATTCCTCACACACAGAACACAACTCCAGGTTGACAGGCTGTATAACCCCTGTGGTTTAGCGCTTCTATTTGATTATAATAATAATAATACAGGTTGACAGGATTACTGCATGGGAACTGTTATGGCGAATTAAAACCAATGCCAACAAGTCCAATATCAACCTTTTTCTATAAAAGACGTGGCATCCCTGCTCCTGTCGAACTCAAAACCAGTACTTCACGAACACCCATACCACGAACATTTTCTACACACGTACTTGGGGTTACCCTTGACTTCAGGTTGAGCATTAAACCACATATCACCTCCAAAACAGCTGTTGCAGGGATTGCACTCTCTCAGCTATATAAACTGAGAGGTGCACGTCCTGCCACCAAGCTTCACCTACACACAGCTCTTACTAGGCCTCTCATCACTTACACTCCCCTCGCCTTAACACTGACAGCAAAGACTAACGCACTTGTTGTTGTAGGTTCGCCGGTAGGTAACTAACGCACTGAAGCTACAACGTATCCAGAACCGGGCGTTACGCTGGGTGCTGTGTATGTATGTACGCTCGTGTGTGTATTCACCTATTTGTGTGTGTGTGTGTGTGTGTGGGTACTCACCTATTTGTGGTTGCAGGGGTCGAGACTCAGCTACTGGTCCCGCCTCTTCACTGTCCGCTACTGGGTCCCCTCTCTCCCTGCTCCATGAGCTTTATCATACCTCGTCTTAAAACTATGTATGGTTCCTGCCTCCACTACATCACTTGCCAGACTATTCCACTTCCTAACAACTCTATGGCTGAAGAAATACTTCCTAACATCCCTTTGACTCATCTGAGTCTTCAGCTTCCAATTGTGACCCCTTGGAAATAAGACAGACAGTCCTCGATGACGCACTGACTTTCTTGGGTTATCCTGGGTGGCTAACCCTCCGGGGATAAAAATCCGAAGAAACTCTTATCTTATCTTACCCATCTCTGGAACATCCTGTCTCTGTCCACTTGTACTCACCTAGTTGTGGTTGCAGGGGTCGAGTCATAGCTCCTGGCCCCGCCTCTTCACTAGCCGCTACTGGGTCACTCTCCCTTCGCCATGAGCCTTATCATACCTCTTCTTGAAGCTATGTATGGATCCTGCCTCCACTACATCACTTCCCAAGCTATTCCACTTCCTGACCACTCTGTGACTGAATAAATACTTGTTAAGTAAAAGGACACAAATGCAACTAATGTGACATTTTAATGTGGCAACGTTTCGCTCTCCAGGAGCTTTTTCAAGCCGTTACTTGAAAAAGCTCCTGGAGAGCGAAACGTTGCCACAATAAAATGTCACATTAGTTGCATTTGTGTCCTTTTACTTAACATATTGTCGGTAATTCTACCAATATTATTACAAGAAATACTTCCTAACATCCCTTTGATTCATCTGAGTCTTCAACTTCCAACTGTGTCCCCTTGTTGTTGTGTCCCATCTCTGGAACATTCTGTCTCTGTCCACCTTGTCAATTCCTCTCAGTATTTTATATGTCGTTATTATGTCCCCCCCTAACTCTCCTGTCCTCCAGTGTCGTCAGGTCGATTTCCCTTAACCTCTCCTCGTAGGACATACCCCTTAGCTCCGGGACTAGTCTTGTTGCAAACCTTTGCACTTTCTCTATTTTCTTTATGTGCTTGGCTAGGTGTGGGTTCCAAACTGGTGCTGCATACTCCAGTATGGGCCTAACGTACACAGTGTACAGGGTTCTGAACGATTCCTTATTAAGATGTAGAAATGCTGTTCTTAGGTTTGCTAGGCGCCCGTATGCTGCAGCAGTTATTTGGTTGATGTGCGTCTCAGATGTGCCTGGTGTTATACTCACCTCAAGATCTTTTTCCTTGAGTGAGGTTTGTAGTCTCTAGCCCCCTAGACTGTACTCTGTCTGCGGTCTTCTTTGCCCTTCCCCAATCTTCATGACTTTTCACTTGGTGGGGTTGAATTCCAGGAGCCAATTTCTGGACCAGGCTTGCAGCCTGTCCAGATCCCTTTGTAGTTCTGCCTGGTCCTCGTCCGATTAAATTCTTCTCATCAACTTCACATCATCTGCAAACAGGGACACTTCGGAGGCTATTCCTTCCGTCATGTCGTTCACAAATACCAGAAACAGCACCAGTCCTAGGACTGACCCCTGTGGAACCCCACTCGTCACAGGCGCCCACTCTAACACCTCGCCACGAACCATGACTCGCTGCTGTCTTCCTGACAGGTATTCCCTGATCCATTGTAGTGCCTTCCCTGTTATCCCTGCCTGGTCCTCCAGCTTCTGCACTAATCTCTTGTGTGGAACTGTGTCAAACGCCTGTACTCACCTAATTGTGGCTGTAGGGGTCGAGACTCAGCTCCTGGCCATGTCTCTTCGCTGTCCGCTACTGGATCTCTGCTCTCCCTGCTCTATGAGCTTTATCATACCTTGTCTTAAAACTATGTATGGTTGCTGCCTCCACTATATCTTTCTCTAGACTATTCCACTTCCTGACTACTCTGTGGCTGAAGAAATGCTTCCTAACATCCCTTTGACTCATCTGAGTCTTCAGCTTCCAGTTGTGTCCCCTCTCTGGAACATCCTGTCACTGTCTACCTTGTCAATTCCCCGCAGTATTTTGTATGTCGTTATCATGTCTCCTCTGACCCTTCTTTCCTCCAGTGTTGTTAGTCCTATTTCCCTCAACCTTTCTTCATAGGACAGACCCCTGAGTTGTGGCACTAACCTTGTCGCAAACCTTTGCACTTTCTCTAGTTTCTTTACGTGCTTGACCAGGTGTGGGTTCCAGACTGGTGCTGCATATTCTAGTATGGGCCTGACGTACACGGTGTACAGTGTCTTGAACGATTCCTTGTTAAGGTAACGGAACGCTAATCTTAGGTTTGCCAGACGCCCATATGCTGCCGCAGTTATCTGGTTGATGTGTGCCTCCGGAGACGTGCTTGTGTGTGTGTGTGTGTGTACTCGCCTAATTGTACTCACCTAATTGTGGTTGCAGGGGTCGAGACTCAGCTCCTGGCCCCGCCTCTTCGCTGTCTGCTACTGGGTCTCTGCTCTCCCTGCTCCATGAGCTTTATCATACCTTGTCTTAAAACTATGTATGGTTCCTGCCTCCACTATATCTTTCTCTAGACTATTCCAATTCCTGACTACTCTGTGGCTGAAGAAATGCTTCCTGACATCTCTTTGACTCATCTGAGTCTTCAGCTTCCAGTTGTGTCCCCTTGTTTCTGTGTTCCCTCTCTGAAACATCCTGTCACTATCTACCTTGTCAATTCCCCGCAGTATTTTGTATGTCGTTATCATGTCTCCTCTGACCCTTCTTTCCTCCAGTGTTGTTAGTCCTATTTCCCTCAACCTTTCTTCATAGGACAGACCCCTGAGTTGTGGAACTAACCTTGTCGCAAACCATTGCACTTTCTCTAGTTTCTTTACGTGCTTGACCAGGTGTGGGTTCCAGATTGGTGCTGCATATTCTAGTATGGGCCTGACGTACACGGTATACAGTGTCTTGAACGATTCCTTGTTAAGGTAACGGAACGCTAATCTTAGGTTTGCCAGTCGCCCATATGCTGCCGCAGTGTGTGTGTGTGTGTGTGTGACCCAACAATTAATATTTGCGCACCGATAACTCATTACAGTTGTGACCGGGTGTGGACGTGTGAATTGTTCATTACTTTATAATTTGTTTATGATTGTAACCATGTATAAACGTAAGTAAGTAAGTAAATTTACTTACTTACATGGGCCTCTACCCTTCAGACAGAACTGTTTGCCATACTCCTTGCACTCAAATGCGTCCATGTATCTAAGGTTAACTCTCTAATTGTAACTGATTCTCTGTCATCCATAAATGCTCTCAACTCATCAAGTATAACTTGTAGCATGCTCGTGTCAGACGCCAGGCACAGGTATGGTAGGATTGTGGATAGTAGAGTCAGAGTGCACATGCTGTGGATTCCATCTCACATTGGTCTTCAGATTCATGATAGAACTGATAAATTGGCTAAGTTTTATGCTTTCAAAGAGGGGATAGATTACAATCTTGGCTTGTCAGTTAGCAGTTTGAGAACAATAATACGAAAAGAACTTCAACTGAATTTTATTGACTTAAGACTCAGGGAGATTGACACCAGTCAGTCCATCTATCATCATTCTATCATGCAGGAGGAGCCACATGTCTATGGTGCATCCAACAAAATAAGCAGACTCTTGGATGTCACTACCGCCCGCCTCCGGCTGGGTTACAAGTATCTTTGGCAGGTTAAATCACCACCACCAGATGTAGACCAAACAAGATGTAAACTTTGTCAGTTGGATTATTGTCACACCCTGCGTCATTATGTACTGGAGTGCGATAAAATTAATGAATTCAGAGACAACTCACTCAGAAATGTTCAAGATATGTCAAAGTATTTTATCCACAGTGGTATATTACAGACCATTCTGGAAAAATACCCTGACTTTGCTCCCTGTAAATAAAGCATTGACACGTGTGTGTGTGTGTGTGTGTGTGTGTGTGTATGTATGTGTGTGTATGTATATACATGTATGTGTGTGTATGTGTGTGTGTGTGTGAGCCAACAATTAAAATTTGCACCAATAACTCATTACAGTTGTGGCTGGGTGTAGACTAATAGATTGCTCATTGCTTTATAATTTGTTCATGAGTGCAACCATGTACAGACGTAAGTAAATTTACTTACACGATTCATTACCTTGTAACTAGTGAATTCATTACCATTGTACCTTGTTCAGCTATCAAAACTTTGGGGCCCAGTCTCTGGACCCTATATATACCTCTGTAATCTGCAAATACCTTTGTAACTTGTCATGATTGTGACCATCTGAGTTCATTACCTTTGTAACTTGCTCAGCTATCAAACTTTGAGGTCCAGTCCCTGGACCCATTATGTACCTCTGTAATCTTTTGACTACCGCCCACAGGATGGGTATGGGCTTCATAATAAAGATATCAAACTAACTTACATGATTCATTACCTTTGTACCTTGTTCAGCTATCAAAACTTTGGGGCCCAATCCCTGTACCCATTATGTACCTCTAATCTGTAAATACCTTTGTAACTTGTCATGATTGTGACCAGATCTACCTGAGGTCATTACCTTTGTAACTTGCTCAACTATCAAAACTTTGGGGTCCAGTCCCTGGACCCATTATGTACCTCTGTAATATTTTGACTACCGCCCACAGGATGGGTATGGGATGCATAATAAAGATATTAAACTAACTAACGCTGGGTGCTGGCAGTGAAGTGGGATGACTTTACCCCAAGTGAATCACTCCATCTCAGGACTGGCATACCAGCTTTGAATGTGTTCTGGAAAACACCGACAGACAACTTGACAGACTTGAGAAATACCACGAATACTGGACTTCTCATCTTGACGAATCTATCAGACGTCCTCACAATCTTGTCAATCTCTTCCGAGCTCTTTACGACCCTGCTTCTCCCCCAAGTTACACTTAATTTTTTTCAGAAATCCTGTTCTTCTTTTGCACTCTTCCGCTCAGTTTCTTGCATTTTTTTCATGCTATAATTCCCTAACAAATTACCATCTCTGCTTTATCTATCCTTATCTCTACAATTCATCTTTAACTGTCATTGTCGTGGAGGGGCTTTCTCTGTGCAGTTCGGTGGAGCAGCTTGCCTAATGTCGTTTAGGGCCACTACACCTGCCTTTGCGGGAACGGTCTTGCAGTTGATACAAGACGGAGAGCGGCACCACATGACTTATTTTCATACAATCTTTAAAGCTTTACAGTGCCTTGCGGTTGGGTTTAGCCCCGACTCTTTTCCTTTTTCTTTATTATTTCCTCTCCCTCACCTATTCTTCACCTATCCTCACTTTCCCCTCGCCCCCAGTGGGTCCTTACCTGAGTCCTTTCCAGTTCTAGTTTCCTTGCTGACAATAGAGAAACAGAAAACTCATTGGCTCTGTTGACCTCGCCTTGCGCAGTCGCAGCAGCTCTGACTCTCATCCTTAGTCTCCCTACGATTCCGGTTGGGGAGGGGAACCTTTACCTGCAATTGTCATCGTCTTGATCTTTCACGATGAGCTACTCAAATCGTGTCAAGATTAAACCACCAGGCCACGGTGGCACCAGGCCATGGTACCACCGTGGCCTGGTGGCTAAAGCTCTCGCTTCACACGGCGACTGTCTGGGTTCGATTCCCAGCGCGGGTAGAAATATTGGATGCGTTTCTTTACACCGGTTGTCTATGTTCACCCATCACTTTGAACTTGTATGACCAGAGCTTTGGTAAGATTGGGAAGGAAGAAGGATGGGTAAGGATGAAAATATGGGAAAGGGTGGAGAGGAGGTGGGGTGATAAAGGTAAGTGGCCAAACCACTTTGGTGCAGTATAATACATGTATATGTATGTGTATAATGTCATTAATGAATTCACTTTAAAGGAATGGGGTATAACACTTACCCGTCAGTTAGTTAGTTTGATATCTTTATTATGCACCCCATACCCATCCTGTGGGCGGTAGTCAAAACATTACAGAGGTACATAATGGGTCCAGGGACTGGACCCCAAAGTTTTGATAGCTGAGCAAGTTACAAAGGTAATGAACTCACAAGTTACAAAGGTAATGAATCATGTAAGTAAATTAAAGCGGCTTTATATATAGCAGTATGTCATTGATGTCAGCTATGGTCTGTATACCTTGTACATGTACTTGTAGTAAATAAAGATTATTATTATTATTATTATTATTATGTCCGCCTCTTCATTTGTAGTTGGTTTAGACTCCCAAAGCGCATTACAGGCTATCCAGAAATTCGACTCCTCACTCCCATCCATTCATATACGGTTTTGGTTACGTCGCAGTTCTAATAAATGTAAAGTCTTATTTGCTGGTTTCCTGGATATGCCGATGTTCAGGGCAACGAACGTGCAGATTCAGCTATTCAAGACCTGATATCCCACATGGTTATATTTTCCTTACTCTGAATATTTTGTCACCCCCTCTGCAACCAATGGCAACAACGTTGGTCCACATTGGACCACAACAAATTGTTTTCTATCAAACCACATTTAGGATTTTGGCCATCTGCCCATTATTGTAGGGTTTGGGAGACCACACACTTGTGTATATGAATTGGATACGTGCGACTTGCTTATGGACACCATATGGAGAAATGACCAGCATCACTGAGGACTGTCAGGTTGCACTGTCCGTTCAGTGTATCTTAGTAAACTGTCGTGTCTGTCAGACTGCATGTAGGATCTACATCCATCTAAACCCCACCCACACATTCTCATGACCGCATCAAGGATCCCGATGGAAATAAGTCACTTTGACGTTTTTGGGTTATCCTAGGTAACCTAGACATATGCTGCTATGTATGATAATTTATGTAACTGTATTTGTGTGTACCTATACCCGAATGAACTTAATCTCTGAAAGTTCCACTTATGATAGACTTTTTGACTTAACTAAAACTAACCAATTGCACCAATTTTTATTTCAACAAACTAGTCTTTCACCAACTTGGAGTTCAATATTACTCCTGCATTGCCTCACTTCACAAAAACCGTTATTAACGTTAGGATGTTTGGGGTTCTTCCTGGACCACTGGAATAACAATAAAAGGCAGATCAGAAGAAAATGAGTAAAGGGAGAAGCACAAAGTATATGTAAATAGGTAGAATGAAAAGTATTTATTTACATGCTGATTGTTGAAGAAGAATGAAAAGTTTTTTTAATTTGTAAATAAATGTTACTTTTAACCACTAATTGGTTCACCTTGTTTTTGACAGAAATTAACAGTTAACATTTCTTAACAGGAATAATTATCATTTGAAGTGACAAAAAAATATAAGTCGCCTGAATATTTACGTTATAATTATATTCATCCCCATCTGGGGATGCTGGTGATAGGCTCTTGATCCAAGGAGCGGGATTCATCATTCCCTTCCTGGGATCGAACCTAAATGCTTCCCATTCCCCAGGCGTGATGACCCCTGCGGAATTACCGCTTCCCACGAAAAGAAAAATCACGGGAGGCGCTGAACCCGTAAGGGTCATACAGCGCCTGCACAATGATACAAAAAAAGTTTGACCCAAGGGAGGGTTGCTCCATTTCCTTGGAGTCTTTCACCCACTTTAATGGTGGGCCGTCATGAAAGTCAATATAGTTAACTTAACCTCTCTTTATTATTGATTTCTACCCATATCCCCCCCACCCCTCATATACAACTTATCCCTTCACTGATGTATATTTACTCTGAAACTGTTTGTCTAAAGAGTTTAAAATATAAGTGAGCCATCTACAAAATTTAAGTAGAAATTAGTCATGGTTATGAAGAGAGGAGAGCTGAGTCAATCAACCTACTTCAGTGGTAGTCGGCAGCATACTGGCGAGTTTGCCTTGCGCTCTCACAGTATAGACGAAATAAGTGCAAGTTAATGTCTACTCAATAGGTGGCGTCTAAAGGATCAAAAAACAAACGCTTGTCACTTTGTCACCTAAAGTGCGCTTTACTTGCCTCCAGATTAATCATATATACTCTTTAACAGGGAAGAACTCTCCTTGGGAAAACAAGCTCTGGCAGTGCAATAATCATTAAGTTGAATCTGTGTCCTTATGAGTGTCCGTAGTCGTTGGTCCTCAAAGTGTAAATCTCGAGTATATTTATAAGGCAAAGGCGTAAATGACAATTGAAAACATAAACATGGGGTAAGTAGAAGACGTGTGGTACAGGAGGAGTGTAGTGTAGTGTAGTGAGAGTGAGAGAAACAGCAGGTGAGAGGGAAAGTGACCCAGCCCCCTCCCTGATGTTGTGTCTGCTCCAGATCTGTCAATAAAGGGATGCTGCCCGACCATCACTTTCATGTTTAATCTCCCACACCTCGGTGATAACCAAGTCTGGTAAAACTCAAGTGGGTGGGGGAGGGGGGAGGAGATAAGTGCAGTTATCATTGCAGTCTGATAAAACAGGTCGTCTGTTTAAGGAGTAGGTAGTAATGTCCAGCAGGAGGTTGGTCCAGCTCTCAGGATGTTGGTTCAGCCCTCAGGTAGCAGCAAAAGGCTAGTCCATCCCTCGGGTAGCAGCAACACGATCCTGGTCCATCCCTCGGGTAGCAGCAACACGATCCTGGTCCATCCCTCGGGTAGCAGCAACACGATCCTGGTCCAGCCTTCGGGTAGCAGCAACACGATCCTGGTCCATCCCTCGGGTAGCAGCAACACGATCCTGGTCCAGACTTCGGGTAGCAGCAACACGATCCTGGTCCAGCCTTCGGGTAGCAGCAACACGATCCTGGTCCAGCCCTCGGGTAGCGGCAACACGATCCTGGTCCAGCCCTCGGGTAGCGGCAACACGATCCTGGTCCAGCCCTCGGGTAGCGGCAACACGATCCTGGTCCAGCCCTCGGGTAACGGCAACACGATCCTGGTCCAGCCCTCGGGTAGCGGCAACACGATACTGGTTCAGCCTTCGAGTAGCAGCAACACTATGCTGGTCCAGCCCTCGGGTAGCAATAACACTGTTCTGGTCCAGCCCTCGGGTAGCAGCAGCAGAATCCTGGTCCAGCCCTCGGGTAGCAGCAGCAGGATCCTGGTCCAGCCCTCGGGTAGCAGCAGCAGGATCCTGGTCCAGCCCTCGGGTAGCAGCAGCAGGATCCTGGTCCAGACTGAGCAGCAGCAGATCTGTCAGCCCCAGGTAGCAGCAGGATGTTGGTCAGCCTCTGAAGCAGCAGCAGAATGCTGATCAAGCCCCCAGGTAGCAGCAGGATGCTGGTCCAGCCCTCAGGGAGCAGCAGCAGTATGATGCTGGTCCAGCCCTCAGGGAGCAGCAGCAGTATGATGCTGGTCCAGCCCTCAGGAAGCAGGATGCTGGTCCAGCCCTCAGGAAGCAGGATGCTGGTCCAGCCCTCAGGAAGCAGGATGCTGGTCCAGCCCTCAGGAAGCAGGATGCTGGTCCAGCCCTCAGGAAGCAGGATGCTGGTCCAGCCCTCAGGAAGCAGGATGCTGGTCCAGCCCTCAGGAAGCAGGATGCTGGTCCAGCCCTCAGGAAGCAGGATGCTGGTCCAGCCCTCAGGAAGCAGGATGCTGGTCCAGCCCTCAGGAAGCAGGATGCTGGTCCAGCCTCAGGAAAGCCAGGATGCTGGTCCAGCCCTGGACAGCCAGGATGCTGGTCCAGCAGGAAGCAGGATGCTGGTCAGCCCTCAGGAAGCAGGATGCTGGTCCAGCCTGGAAGCAGGCACTGGTCCAGCCTTGGTACAGCAAGGATGCTGGTCAGCACAGGTTGATCTAGACGCTGGGGAGCAGCACGGTCCAGCATCAGGAGCAGGGCATTAGACCTTGGGTAGCAGCAAGATGCCAGTCCAGACCTTGGGTAGCAGAAGGCTGGTCCAGACCTGAGTAACAGCAAAGGCTGGTTCACAGCTAGGTTGACAGACCATCAGACTAGGTAGCAGCAGCCCAGTCCAGTCCTCAAGTAGCAGCAGAAGGCCAGTTCAGACCTTGGGTAGCAGCCAAAAGCCAGTCCAGACCTAGGGTAGCAGAAGGCTGGTTCAGACCTAGAGTAACAGCAGAAGGCTGGTCCACACCTTGGGTAACAGCAGAAAGCCAGTCCAGACCTAGGGTAGCAGCAGAAGGCCTGTCCAGCCCTCAGGTAGAAGCAGAAGGCTGGTCCAGACCTAGGGTAGCAGCAGAAGGCTGGGGTAGCAGCAAAAGGCTGGTCCAAATCTAGGGTAGCAGCAGAAGGCTGGTCCAGACCTAGGGTAGCAGCAGAAGGCTGGTCCAGACCTAGGGTAGCAGCAGAAGGCTGGTCCAGATCTAGGGTAGCAGCAGAAGGCAGTCCAGACCTAGGGTAGCAGCAAAAGGCTGGTCCAGACCTAGGGTATCAGCAGAAGACTGGTCCAGACCTAGGGTAGCAGCAGAAGGCTGGTCCAGACCTAGGGTAGCAACAGAAGGCTGGTCTAGACCTAGGGTAACAGCAGAAAGCTGGTCCATATCTCAAGTAGAAGCAGAAGGCTGGTCCAGACCTCAGGTAGCAGACCTCCAGCAGAAGAAAAATTTCTTGCGATTATTAACCCATATTTTTTATTGGAGTGGTTTAGGTCTTTTATCCTATGATGTGACATAACATCCAACTAACTCCTAGGTGAGCAGGGACAACAAGTGTTAGGAGACTTGATAATATGTCTCCCCTTCCTTTGGACCCCTCAAGTGAGGGGGTTCCCTGATGCCAGTGAGGGGCTCTTGATCTAAGGAATTGAACCTGTGCTCTCCTTCCTTGGACATAACTCACTTTGATCCTTTTTTGGGTAATTTACACTATATATGATAATTGTACTTATGTGTACCTGTACCTAACAAACAAAATTCATTAAAGAAGCCTGCTCAAGTGCCATTACTGAACGAATTTACTTCCTTTAGAAATAATGTCACGTAGGTTAGTCTATTTCACACCCCCAAAAATACACTTCCACAAGCACTTACAATATATTATACTTACATAATTGTACAATTTCCAGGGTGTTCGTTAGGCGGGGGGTCCACTGTACTTACGTCCAGCACTTCCTGTACACACTTTCCTGGATATAATAACCCTTTCCTTGGATTTGAACTCAGGCCTTCTCAGTTGTGAACCAAACACTACCAGTGATTTACAAGAAAATAATTTTGGGTGAGGAGAATTCTTGAGGGAGATTTTAACACCTCGTATACACCCCTCAAGGGAGGCTCCTTGACGCTGGTGTGGGGATCTTGATCTAGGGAATTGGATCTGTGCTCCAGTTTCCTGAATTAAGCCTGAATACCTTCCATCCCCTTCCCCCCACAGGCGTTGTATAATCCCTGTGGATTTAGCGCTCCCCCATGATTATAATAATAATAGTAATAACCTCATATACTAGTTAAGTTTATAACAGAATTATTGAAACAGTTATGGGTAAAACAGTAGAATTGCAGAGGAACATTGAGTATATACAGTGGAACCTTGGTACTCGAACAGCTCCATACTCGAACAATTCGGTATTCAAACACTGTTCAATAAATAAATTGTTTGGTAGTCAACCATTTGCTCGGCACTTGACCAAACAAACACTACATGCCAGAACTTCGTTGTAAACTATTTCGTATTTCTTCGCATTTTTTGGTGTTTTTTATATTATTTGTATAAATAAGTCACCCTGGGGCCTAAGAGGGTTAGTGATAACAGCCAACCAAAAGGAAAATTGCTTGGGAAAAATTTGTTCTGTACTCGGAAAGATCAGCACTCAAACAGCCCTCTGGAGCCAATTAAATTTGAGTGCCAAGGTTCTACTGTATTTAGGAAGGGTAGGGAATGTGTAGATCAAGTGTTTGTATTGAAGCATATAAGATAAGGTTAAAAGAGTTGTTTGTTGAATTTATGGATTCAGAAATTAGGTTAAGTAAGTTTATTTAGGTACAAGTACAATTATCATACATAGTGTACATTACCTAGGATAACCCAAAAATGTCAGACAGAAATGACTTATTTCCATTGGGTTTGATAGGGAAGCCATGTGACAGATTTTGTAAATGACTAAGTAGTAGATTACTAAAAAGCAGTTGTGAGTTTTTATGCAGAGAATGAGGCTTAAGGTAGGTTATGTAGGAGGGAGGGAGGGTCACTATTTCCCAGGGATGCATGATGTAATCATGGTTAGCATATTTATAGATTGGGTTGTAAAAGAAGTGACTGCTAGGATGTTTGGAAGAGGCGTAGTATTAAAAGAAGTTCAGTGTAATACGTATAAAGTTTAAACAATACAAGTTATTTCAACATGATACATTGTTTATACAGAAATGGGCAATAATTGATACCATGTTGAAAGCCTATAGTTATACATAGCATTTCAGGCAAGTGGGAGTTATCACAGTTGCTCTTTGTTGATGACTTCTTTTGGTGGATTCTGAAGACAAGCTGCAAAGGTTGATGGATGAATTTGGGAGAGTAGGTAAAAGTAAATTAAAAGGGAACAGAAAATAGTAAGGTGACGAAGGGGTATCAAAAAAGTTTAGACAATGATGCATTGAATATCTGATTGGAGGGAGCATGGAAGAATTGGATGTATTTAGGTACAGTGGACCCCCGAGTAACGAGCACCTCGGAAATCGTACAAGTATGTAAGTATAATATTGTAAGTGCTTTTGTAAGTGTATTTTTGGGGGTTTGAAATGGACTAACCTACTTGACATTATTCCTTAACCCTTTCAGGGTCTGTGCCGTAGTTCTACGGCTTTGAGTTCAGGGTCCAAACCGTAGTTCTACGCCATGAGCTCAGCTCACTCAGATAAACTTTGAGCGGGAAATTTGGGCCTAGATATGAGAGAATACATCTATGTGGTAAGTGTGCACCACAAAACAAATCCTGCAGCACACAGTGCATAATGAGAGAAAAAAACTGAAACCGCAATTTTCGATTAAAACAGCGACATTGCAGTGTTTTTTCGTATACTTTTTATAGTTGTATTTGCGATTGGTTTTAATAATGGAAATAGCTTGAAACTGAGCTCAAAATAGCGGAAATGTTAAATTTTTGCCAATGTTCAAGAGTAAACAAATGACCTCACATGTCTAATACACGCCAGCTGGTGGGTCTAATATACGTTCACAAATGTGGTGATATTATTTGTACAATTATTACAATATTGCATAACAGTAAATCTTCCATTTTTTGGTTTGAATAAAAATTCATTATGTGAATAAAAA
Organism: Cherax destructor; assembly: GCA_009830355.1. NCBI lineage: Eukaryota > Metazoa > Arthropoda > Malacostraca > Decapoda > Parastacidae > Cherax > Cherax destructor. The sequence goes on along the minus strand of WNWK01000229.1, from coordinate 27,747 downwards.
ATCAAAATGGAATTCATTTGTAAAGACTGAAAACGTAACTAATGAACAGAGGAAATGTTAGTTTAGTGCCAGGAATGCCTGCATTGTTTATTCTGCACCATATTTTGAAATTGGAATATTTTGAACTTTGAGTTAAATTGGCTAAATTGCCAATTTCCAATCACTTTATGTATTTTGTAGTTGAAACAGTTAACTGGGCGATTTCTTGTGCTCAGTCGATAGAATAGAAGTAATACTAGTGTAATAGCTAAGAAATTGGTCGATTGGAATAATGTAATTGGCCTAAAATGGGAGTCAAATTCCGCAAAATCGCTGATGCGTAAATACAATGGACCCCCGCCTAACGAACACCCCGGAAATTGTACAATTATGTAAGTATAATATTGTAAGTGCTTGTGGAAGTGTATTTTTGGGAGTCTGAAATAGACTAATCTACATGACATTATTTCTTAAGTAAATTCGTTCGGTAATGGCACTTGAGCAGGCTTCTGGAATGAATTTGGTTCGATAGGCGGGGGTCCACTGTATAGCTGACACATCAAAATTCGCGAGAGCATAATTTCGTCAATTTTCAATCAAATTTCATACTTTGTGTTTTATTACCTTCAGAAAAAGATTCTCTACCATTTCATAAGAAAAAATAAGAATTTTTTTTTTTTAAATTCTTGGACACTGGCGCACCCCTTCCAAAAATGGCCTTGGACCCTGAAGGGGTTAAGGGAGAAAATTTGTTCAGTAATGGCACTTGAGCAGGCTTCTGGAATGAATTATGCTCGTTACTCGGGGGTCCACTGTACTTGGTAGTGGATGTGTCAACAGAAGTGTGACCCAGAGAATAGACAAAGGGGAAAAAAGGTGGGTTGTGTGTTAGAGGCATCAACACACTATCCAAAATAGGAGATATACTAGAGTTAAGCTGTACCAACATTTTTATATGGGTGTGAAGCATGGATTTTGGACGCTACAGTGAGGAGTTTGCTAGATACAGGAAAGATATTATGTCTGAGAGCTATGTGTAGTGTGAAATCATGCAGAGAATTCAGAGCATAGAAATTAAAAGGTGATGTGGGGTCACAAAGTACAGTGGTACCTCGAGTTACGATGGTCCCCAAAATCGCCCTTTTATGTAAGTTTATTTTTTTAAATGCTTTTGTAGGTATATTTTTGGGGGTGTAAAAGGACTAGTCTATTTTACATTATTCCTTATGGGGATAAATTCGTTTGGTAATGGCACTTGAACAGCATTCTCGAACGAAAAAATATCGTAACTCGAGGTACCACTGTATATAATTTATAGAGCTGAGGGGTTGCAGAGGTGGTTTGGGCACAAAGAGGATGGAAAGGGATAGGTTGACAAAGAGGGTGTATAATCTGGGTTGGAAGGTAGGATTATTAAAATTATTTCAGAAACAGTTGGAGGGCAGGGGGAGTTGAAGATTCTTTGAGTTTTAGGGGCATGACCACCTTGTACAAAAGTGTTAGGCATGAACGGAGATAAATAGCTTTTAATGGATGTGCTGTTGGAGTGTGAGCAAGGTAACTTATGAAGGGATTCAAAGGAAAATTCGAGCCCTGGAAGTGGGAAGGGCAATGCCTGCATTCTGAAGGAAGGGTTGGAATGTTGCACTTGAGAGGGTACCTTGAATTGTGATGTCAGCATACTTATGGGAAGAAAGCAGTTGGGTGAATGATTATGATGTGTTGTCTTCTTAGGGACACCCTGCCTTGGCAGGAGAGAGCTGATAAAGTAAAAAAATATGTAGTAGATCTTATCAATATTGAGTTTTAATTTACTTTTTACCATCCAAGCTGATATCTTAAATAAGTTCAACATTGACTGTTTTATTGAGATCAGCCTGATTGAAGATGACAAAGGTAGTGTTATTTGTGAATAAAACTGTAGGTTGTTGATATACATTTGGTAGGTTATTGATGTAAAGGAGAAAAAATTTGGACTTAGGATGCTGCCTTATGACAGTCTTATATTGATGGGTTGATTAGAGGAGTTGATGCCATTCTTAGTCATGTGTTGGAGTCTGTCATTGAGGTAGGACATTAGAGTATGCATGTAGGAGAGTGCAGAACAACCACTGTGAAAAGAATAGTGAACTTCAAAGCGCTTTCATGATTTCTCACATTATTCCTTGACAATGTGAGAAATCACGAAAATGCTTGAAAGTTCATTATTCTTTTCACAGTGGTTGTTCTGCATATTATGATATCACCTGTTTACTGTGATCTTAATGCATGTAGGAGAGTGCATGGCCTTTTATTTTTTTTATGTTCTAGTTTAAGGAGCAAAATGTTATGGTCTAATGTATCAAAAGGTTTTCTTTGCTCAAAAAGGCATATTGGATATCTAGAGTTAATCAACCATCTTTATTATTGTAACATTTGTACAGTACTTTTTATTTGGCCAAATGGAATTCTGCCACATTTCATCCATGTCATGCCTTCAGGAGATCAAGGCCATTTGGGTCAGCCAGTTAACCATTGATTACTTCAGGAATCTGAGTAAAAGCATACCCAAATAGCTTATGAATTCACACATTCACCTGTCTTATTTTTCCAAATACTACAGTAAAACTTTATTTAACGGATCTCGGTTTGATGGATTTCTGATTTGACAGATTATCCATTGTCTGGAAAAAAGTCCAGAAATAACCAATAGTCTTTTAGGGATTTGTACAAGTGTAGCTTTTATAGTATGTATATCAACAAAGGCAAACAAGCTTTATTTTCTGCTGTGCAAAGAATAAAAAGACAATACCGTGACTGGAACAATACACAAATAACCCACATATAAAAGAAAGAAACTTATGACGATGTTTCGGTCTGACTTGGACCATTAACTGTGCAGGTTGTGTATTTTCTGCTTTATTTTTTTTTAGCAGATTTGTTATTGTAATTATCTCTGTGGGAGTAGTTGGTGATAGAAGCAGCTTAAGATTTCTTAAGCTTGGGTAATAATCTGTAAGAAAGTCTAACATTTGTTTAAGATTTTTCTGTCAGTGTTTGATCTTAGTGTAGATAAAAAATAATAATTATAATGATATTATTATTATTATTATTATTATAAATAAATAAATTATACATATACACGTACACACAGTTGTCAGAAAGTGGAACAATCTGGAGTGTGATGTGGTGAAGGCAGGACCCATATATGTATAGCTTGAAGAAGAGGTACACTAAAGCTCTTGGAGCAGAAAGTGTGTGGACCTAGTAGTGATCAGCAAAGAGGTGCCAGGAGCTGTGATTCGACCCTGTAATCACAAATAGGCGAATGCGTATGGACGCATGCATGCATGCACACACATACACACACTCAGGTTCCATACATAACTTTAAGAAGGGGTTCGATGAAGCTCATGGAGAAGAGAGAGAGTGGACCTAGTAGCGATCAGTGAAGAGGCGGGGCCAGGAGTTGTGACTCAACCCCTGCAACCACAAATAGGCAAGTACACACTCTCTCACTCTCTCTACTCCTGCAGCGACATATAGGTCAGTAAACACAGTCGACTGTTGGATAATAGTGTAATAAAAAAGTGAAGTGTGTAAAGTGAACTGAACAACATATGGGAAAAATAGGGTTATGTTCGTTAGCACCCCCCCTTCCCCCCAAAAATTGTACAAATCTCAAAATTATAAATAAAATGATGAGAACGTAATTGTAGGTTGAAGTGGTGATGCATGTCAGTCAAAGATCCCACATCCCCATCTCTACTAGCAGACAGAGGTGCCTTATTGTTTAGTTATCCCACTTGTTGAAATGGTATGGGGATTTTTAAGGTGGGGTTAGAGTAGTTGGGGTATACATGGGAGGGGGTGGAGTTAGGTGTGAGAGGGGGAACCAAATGGTGGATGGTTGGGGACAGGAGCTATTAATGAAACATTTTGTCTGCTCAGCAAGCTTCTTCAGTTGAAATACAGGAGACAACGAAAGTACAGTAATGCAGGTGTAGATACGAGGTGATGTCCCTCAGCTTTGAAAAAGCCTGATGATATATGAAGTTGTGAGGCTATGACTGATAACTGGTTATATTAGGCCAGATTCTTTGAGGAAACTGATTAGGTTCCTTCTTTGGTTATTTCATATCTTTTTTCCTGTTACTGTTATTCTTACACTAATTTCTCCATCCTGTACAAGAAATTGATAAATGTTGTTATTAATAATAAGATAGAGTTTACTAGCCTTAATAAAACATCCTGACTTTTTTGTGAGGTGTTCATTTATAAAGGTATGCTTTCTCTGTTTTGTGGCTGAATGAAACCTTTTGTAATTAAAAAGCTGTAGATGAATGGTTCAGAGAACCAACAAGTTGATAAATTAGACACATATGCAACACTTGGGTATCTTTATTGAGGAAGTGTTTTGCCACACAGTGGCTTCATCAGTCCAATACAAAGTAGAAAGTTGTAAAGAAGAGGAGTAGTTTGAGGTAATCAGTCCCTCGGCCTGGAGTTGATGTGTTCAGTCCATCACTCTTGTAGTAAGTACAGCATAGGTTGTTGTTGTATGTTCGCCAGTACATCCGGCCCAAGTCTTCTCCAAATGGTGACCCGGCAAAAGAAGTTGCTTATATACTGTAGGCAGGTGAGGCGAAGCAGGAGGAGGCGGGGTCATAGTGGTACCATCCACTAGTCGAAGTAGGTCTTCATCCAAAGGTTGGACAAGTGTTGAAGAATTCGTTTGTATCAAGATCCCAAGACGTTGCTGTGTCAGACAGGATGTAGATGAATGGTTCAGAGAACCGACAAGTTGATAAATTAGACACATATGCAACACTTGGGTACCTTTATTGAGGAAACATTTCGCCACACAGTGGCTTCATCAGTCCATAAGCAACTTCTTTTGCCCTATGCTGTACTTACTACAAGAGTGATGGACTGAACACATCGACTCCAGGCCAAGGGACTGATTACCTCAAACTCCTCCTCTCTTTACAACTTTCTACTTTGTATTGGACTGATGAAGCCACTGTGTGGTGAAACGTTTCCTCAATAAAGATACCCAAGTGTTGCATATGTGTCTTAATTTATCAATCAAAAAGCTATTGCATGAAATCTGTGGTTATCTGCATCCTGTGATTACTGTTAGTACTGGTTCTTTAATGTCTTTTACCCATGGGCGAGATGATTAATTCTTGAAGATAGTGTTATATAAATACACTTCAATCCATTTTGGTCAGAGTATGTACATCTTACCTGGCACTAAGGGTTGCAGTTTCAGGTGGTTGAATTTATGTAAATACGTACCTTAGTTTGGTAGTTTTTGTTATACATTAATCAGGTTTTCATAGCATTTTAGTCATTTTATGTTTCCATGTACAGTGGAACCTCGGTTTTTGTGTGCCCCAGTTTTCGTCGAATTCGGTTTTCAATGACTTTTTTCATCAAAATATTGCCCCAGTTTTCGTCGAATTCGGTTTTCGATGATTTTTTTCATCAAAATATTGTCCCAGTTTTCGATCACCTTGGTTTTCGTGTGCCATACCAAACGTGTCCGCCTGCCCGCGCCCACACAAAGCATCCCACACATGCATTCTGAGTCAGTCTTGCTTTGTTGGTGGTAGAGGGTGGTAGTGATGGTGGTAGAGGGTGGTAGTGATGGTGGTAGAGGGTGGTGATGGTGGTAGAGGGTGGTGATGGTGGTAGAGGGTAGTAGTGATGGTGGTAGAGGGTAGTAGTGATGGTGGTAGAGGGTAGTAGTGATGGTGGTAGAGGGTAGTAGTGATGGTGGTAGAGGGTAGTAGTGATGGTGGTAGAGGGTAGTAGTGATGGTGGTAGAGGGTAGTAGTGATGGTGGTAGAGGGTAGTAGTGATGGTGGTAGAGGGTAGTAGTGATGGTGGTAGAGGGTAGTAGTGATGGTGGTAGAGGGTAGTAGTGATGGTGGTAGAGGGTAGTAGTGATGGTGGTAGAGGGTAGTAGTGATGGTGGTAGAGGGTAGTAGTGATGGTGGTAGAGGGTAGTAGTGATGGTGGTAGAGGGTAGTAGTGATGGTGTGGTAGAGGGTAGTAGTGATGGTGTGGTAGAGGGTAGTAGTGATGGTGTGGTAGAGGGTGATAGTGATGGTGTGGTAGAGGGTGATAGTGATGGTGTGGTAGAGGGTGATAGTGATGGTGTGGTAGAGGGTGATAGTGATGGTGTGGTAGAGGGTGATAGTGATGGTGGTAGTGGTTGTGATGGTGGTAGAGGGTGGTAGTGATTGTGGTAGAGGGTGGTAGTGATTGTGGTAGAGGGTGGTAGTGATGGTAGATGATGGAAGTGATGGTGGGGTGGTTGTGATGGTAGTAGAGGGTGGTACTGATGGTGGTAGAGGGTGGTAGTGGTTGTGATGGTGGTAGAGGGTGGTAGAGATAACCTCTCCTCCCTCTCCCCTCCTCGCCATCTTCCATATGCCAACAAGAGTCTTCAATAAAGGTAAAAGTGATTTAAATGTTCATTTATCCATTTCATTTTTGCTTTAGTATATTTATTTCTCATTGTTTTCTGTATGTAAAACTATAGTTATTCTCCATAAAATGTATTTTTTGTTAATATTTTTGGGTGTCTGGAATGGATTAAGTGGATTTACATTATTTCTTATGGGAAATATTGCTTCAGTTTTCGTCGAATTGGGTTTTCATCAGACACTCTGAAACGGATTAAAGATGAAAACTGAGGTTCCACTGTACTGTATTTTGTTGGTGGATGTTTTGTATTAAATGGATGTAGTATACAGATTCCATGGAGGGGCAAAAATGCTCTTGATGTCTATATTGAAAGTTGATGCATATTATAGGATTTATATGAATCAGTGATAACCTATAAAATGCCTCACAGCAATTCAAACCACTTACAGTATTTGCAGATGTCACCATATTTGTCATCTTGATCAAACTAGTGAGGGGGATCTAAATAACAGTAAAGGTCTTAAAAAATATATAAATGACCTACATAATAATACAGTGGTACCTCGGTTAACGATGGTCCCCAAACTCGCCCTTTTATGTAAGTTTATTTTTGGGGGTCTAAAAGGACTAGTCTATTTTACATTATTCCTTATGAGGATAAATTCGTTTGGTAATGCCACTTGAACAGCATTCTGGAACAAAAAAATAGTTAACCGAGGTACCACTGTACTTATTAACAAATACAATACGTACATAAATTTTAGGATTAAGTTATACTTAGATTGAAATAAAAGGCAAAATTAGATTCTTGGGTAAATAGATTCAACACTCGGATTTTGTAAATAGATTCGTAAATAGATTCAACCCCGGATTTCGTACAGCTCGCAACTCGAACAATTATGTAAGTGTATTTTTGTAAGTGCTTTTGTAAGTGTATTTTTGGGGGTCTGAAACGGACTAATCTAATTTACATTCGTCCTTAAGGGAACAAATTTGTTCGGTAACGGCACTCAAACAGCATTCTGGAATGAATTATTGACGAAATCCAGAGTACCACTGTACTACTTTAATATCCCATTCTTTTAAGTAAACCAAAAGTATAAATTCTCTTTGCAAGTAAAATATTCACAAAATGGCAAAGTCTGAAACTTGGCCATGGGGGCAATGACGCGTGGAACAATCTACAGGGGTTCGTTTTTCTGTAGGATTTAATACTACTTGAGACCCCTTACTTATGATCACCTGACTTAAGCAATCTTCCACCCCCCAGTCCTTCATCCCAACACCTGCATTTAAGATCATTTTTTTTTTCTTGTGAGATAGTCCTCAGAAAATGAAGACCAATATTTGTATGACATTTGTTTCCAGAAACTGAACCCCTATTTATAACATTGCACTTCTGAGAATATTCAGATTCACATTTGCAAATTGAAAATGATCATAAGAAAACATTTCAGGAGGGCCCCACTTTACATCGCATCGCTTTACAGTGTTTTGCTAATGCAGCAGTTTTTAATTATACCCATTCCTCATTTATTCAGACTTGCTACAATAAATATATTCACCACTCACTATAAGCTAAGGACGAAAATATTTTAAGGTAAGTAGTGTGTGTGCTGTACATAGGCATTTTTTAGGCCTAGCTATATTTCTTACTTAATACATGATATTGTAAACGTGTTATCAGGCTTTTACATGCATTTGAAAGTGAAAAAAGGCTACGTTTCACTTTACATCGATTTTTGCTTTACAGCAGTACCTTGAAACCTAACCTGCTGTATAAGCAGGGCCCTCCTGTACAGCAGTAGCCTGGAACCTAACCTGCTGTATAAGTGGGGGCCTGCCTGTATGGGCATAATGCACAATGTTTTACACTGCCCATTTGCTTAGCAATTTGACATACTATGACTTGAGAGAACACAGGTTAGAGGAGACATGATAACGACATACAAAATACTGCGGGGAATTGACAAGGTAGATAGTGACAGGATGTTCCAGAGAGGAAACACAGAAACAAGAGGGCACAACTGGAAGCTGAAGACTCAGATGAGTCAAAGGGATGTTAGGAAGCACTTCTTCAGCCATAGAGTAGTTAGGAAGTGGAATAGTCTAGCGAACGATATAGTGGAGGCGGGAACCATACATAGTTTTAAGACAAGGTATGATAAAGCTCATGGAGAGCAGAGTCCCAGTAGCGGACAGCGAAGAGGCGGGGCCAGGAGCTGAGTCTCGACCCCTGCAACCACAATTAGGTGAGTACAATTAGGTGAGTACAGGGACAAAATTTAGTGTTATTTGAGGGTTCTGAATTCATGCTATCTATAGGAACTTAACCACCATGAATTTAGGAATTTGATTTTTTATAAGGTGCAGTAATTCAAGGTAGCCATTACAGCATGCTTCTTAATATACAGTATAATGTATATGTTACTTCCATATACCTGTACAGTAATACAGTCCAGTATATGGCATTAAAGTCTATGTACAGTATGCTACACAAACTTCTCTTAACATATCTTCAGTTGTCATGGAATGTTAACTACAAATTACAGTTTCCCTGCATAATGACCTAAATAAGTACTGAAGTACTTCTCTAAATGCATTAACAAAAAAATACTGAAAGTGAATTGCATTTTCCTATAGAAACTCATAACTTGGGATGGGAACTGAGACTAGTAATATTCTCTATATAATTCATATTAATTTTTGAATGATGAAATTTAAAGAGATATTTGTGTGTAACGAAAGAGTATTTAAAATTAGACAGGGTCTGGTCGTGTCAGAGAGCAGCAATATTACTGGTACCTTATATACTGTACCTCACACCACTCTTCCTTCGCAGCCTAAGGGCCATTGCAGTTGTTTGTTTAGAAGTCACAGCCCTTCAGTCTAACAGTAACAAATACATGTGATACATCTTGATTTGTTGATAATTTTTCATAGTTTTTATTATGCACCACTGAAAATGAGAGTATAATATCCTTATGCCTCTACTGAACACTGGAACCATTTCTGGTGAAAGGGGGGGGGGGAATGTTGGGAGGTACAGTATATGGCATTGCTTCTCTCACAAACATGACAAGACCCTGTCTAATTTAATACTGTTTTGCAGCTCTCTTATCAAGCTTCTCTATATAGTGCGATTTTTTGTAAATGCAGTTGAAAAAAGTACTCAAAATTGAATAGCATGAGAAAAGGCCTTCATAGTACATGCTCTTCAATTTTGGATGCACTTTTCAATTACATTTTTATATACATTAACTGTCCTCAAAGTATGGGTGAATGATACCACTCTGTTTCAAATAATCAATGGACCCATTTTTGAGTACAGTACAGTACAGTATATGAGTTTAAAATTTCATCATTGAAAAAAGTAATGGAAATTAGGTAATGCCTATTATTATGGGCTTCTATGTGAAATTCTATTATGTACAAGAATGATATACAATACCGACAATGTGAAATAAAGACACATGTGGAACATCTGGGTATCTTTATAGAAATAAAGACACATGTGCAACATCTGGGTATCTTTAAAGATACCCAGATGTTGCACATGTGTCTTAATTTCACAAATTCTATTATCTTGACGTATTTTTTTTTTTTTGCCTAACAAACCATTCCTTGTTCCCTGTCTAGGTTGTTCAGTGGGGGTCCGTCTGTAGAGACTGTGGTGTCATATTCACCAGGTTGTCTGTAGAGACCTTGGTGTCATAGTCACCAGGTTGTCTGTCTTGGAAACTTAATGTGATTGACGTAATGGCATTTTATGGTATACTTCTTTTTGTAACTTGTTTGGATTATACATTACTGCATCTAGTTTTTCTTATTTGGGAACCGATTTTGTAATTTTGTGGTTTCAGATAAGTGTTGTTGATATATTTTGTGACAGGATGTGAGACTTTTAATGCAGTGCCCTACAAATTCCATAACAGTCCTCTGCTAGTTCTAGTTTTACATTTACTTCTTATCACAGTCTACATTCTTTTTTCTCTATTCCTTCCTTTGCCATCTCATTCATTCCCTATAATCTTATTCATCCCCTTATCACATAAATCCCATGCAGCTCTTATTTATTTTGTTTGCTAAATCTTCCAAATTCTTTTTCCAGGTAAGTGCATGGAGGCATTGTTTATAAGGGTGGTGATGGTACACACTACACCAGCTGTGACTGTGGGTAAGTTTTGAGTGATGGTACTCACTGAAGTGATGCTGCTATCTCAACTCCAGCTGGTAACTATAAGTACAGTTGAGTAATGTATGTGCATCCAGTCACCACAGTTGCTGTAAGATCTAAGTTTGCACCTAAATATGTTTTAGAGGTACACTGACAAGCAGTGTTTATTCAAGCCAAGCTAATAAAATTATGCAGTATGCAAGCTGAGTTGTCTCACTTATTATCATACTTTAACTCACTGGGTCACTATCTGCTAAAAGTTCCAGATCAGCCAGGATGTGATGGCTATTTATGTCTACTGGCTGCAAGTAGCAACACATTGGTTAATCTGTCAGAAAATGGTTAAAACTAAACTTCAGCCAATCAGATATGACGCCCCATATTTCCACATGTTCAGAGCAGTTTTTAGGAAACCATCAATTTTGTGAGAATATTCTTCATGGTTAATGGATTTCTTGTTCTGTTTCATCTGATGTGTAATGTGTGTGTGGATTTTTAATATATTTGATGTGGATGCATGTTCAGTATACGTATTTGATATCTAATGTTTAATGTTGATGAATATTTAATAAGTTTACCTCTGTTTATTAATACTGGCCAGAGTTTGTGTATGCATCATTACACTGCCACAGCCAATACAGCTACTGTGAACACTGACCTCAGTAAAGCTACACAAGACAGTAACATTACAACTATTACGATCAGACAGCATGCCTGTAGGAAAGGGTGCCAGGACTGTCAGACAACAACAAAAAAGTTAGGATTGCAACATACGGAAAAAGCAGGAGCTATTTCTTAAAAGTTTACTGTTTGGGATATTGAAGCGAACAACCTGGTAATGCAGATAAAAAACCTAAGGGAAGGACACAGGTTTGATATAGTCTTCATCAAAGAGGCCAGATGAAAGCAACAGTGACAGGAAGAGATGGGGGGTTTCTCAAAAACCATCCTTGAAAGCAAAGTCTCTCAGTGAGAGAGAGAGAGAGCAGAGAGAGAGCGAGAGAGAGAGAGAGCGCAGGAGAGAGGACACAGAGGCTGAAAGGCCGCAGAGAGAGAGAGCGCGCAGAGGGCGAGAGAACGGAGCGAGCGCGAGAGAGGAGAGAAGAGGGGAAGACCGAGCAAGAGCGCGAGCGAGAGACGCAGCGAGAGGAGAGCGCGAGCGAGAGAGACGAAGACGAGCGAGAGAGCGCGAGCGAAGAGAGCGCGAGAGAGCGCGAGCGAGAAGCGAGGAGAGAGAGCGGAGCGAGAGAGCGCGGAGCGAGAGAGACGCGAGCGAGAGAGAGCGCAGCGAGAGAGAGAGAGCGAGCGAGAGAGAGCGAGAGACGCGAGAGAGAGGCGAGCAGAGCGAGCGAGAGAGAGCGCGAGCGAGAGAGAGCGCGAGCGAGAGAGAGAGCGCGAGGAGAGAGAGAGCGCGAGCGAGAGAGAGCGCGAGCGAGAGAGAGAGCGAGCGAGAGAAGCGCGAGCGAGAGAGAGCGCGAGCGAGAGAGAGCGCAGCGAGCAGAGAGAGCGCGAGCGAGAGAGAGCGCAGAGAGGCGAGGAGAGAGCAGCGAGAGAGAGAGAGCGCGAGGAGAGAGAGAGCGGAGCGAAGAGAGAGCGCGAGCGAGAGGCAGAGAGAAGGCGAGCGAGAGAAAGACGCGAGCGAGAGAGAGACGCGAGCGAGAGAGAGCGCGAGCGAGAGAGAGCGCGAAGCGAGAGAGAGCGAGCGAGGAGCAGCGCGAGCGAAGAGCGCGAAGAGAGGCGGAGCGAAAGCGCGAGCGAAGAGCGCAGCAAAGAAGAGCGCGAGCGAGAGAGCGCGAGCGAGAGAGCGCGAGCGAGAGAGAGCGGCAGAGAGCGCGAGCGAGAGAGACGACGAGAAGAGCGCGAGCGAGAGGAGAGCGCAAAGCGAGAAGCGAGCGAGAGAAGGCGGCGAGAGAGCGCGAGAGAGAGAAAACGCGAGCGAGAGAGAGCGCGAGCGAGAGAGAGCGCGAGCGAGAAGAGCAGCGAGGAGAGAGAGACGCGAGCGCGAGAGAGAGCGCGAGCGAAAAGAGAGCGCGAGCGAGAGAGAGCGCGACAGAGCGAGAGAGAAGGCGAGCAGAGAAGCGGGAGAGAGCGACGAGAGCGAGGAGAGAGCGCGAGCGAGAGAGCGCGAGCGAGAGAGAGACGCGAGCGAGAGAGACGCGAGCAGAGAGAGCGAGCGAGAAGGCGCAGGAGAGCCGAGCGAGAGACGCGAGCGAGAGAGGCGACGAGAGAGCGCGAGAGAGAGAGAGCGCGAGCGAGAGAGAGAGAGAGAGAGAGAGCGCGAGCGAGAGAGAGAGAGAGAGAGCGAGCGAGAGAGAGAGAGAGAGAGAGAGAGAGAGAGAGAGAGAGAGAGAGAGAGAGAGAGAGAGAGAGAGAGAGCGAGCATGCGTGCATGCGTGCATGCATGCACGTACGTACGTACGTACTTGCCTATTTGTGGTTGCAGGGGTCGATTCATAGCTTCTGGCCCCACTTCTCTAATCGCTACTAGGTTCACTCCCTGCTCCATGAGCTTTATCGTATCTCATCCTAAAGCTATGTATGGATCCTGCCTCCACTACATCACTCTCCAGATTTTTCTATTTCCTGACAACTCTGTTACTGAAGAAATACGTCCTAACATCCCTGTGACTCATCTGAGTTTTCTTCCAGCTGTGGCCCCTTTCTGAAACATTCTTTCGCTTTCCACCTTGTCAATCCCTCTCAGTATTTTATATGTCATTATCATGTCCCCCCTATCCCTTCCGTACTCTCCTCGTAGGGCATATCCCCTTAGCTCTGTGACTAGTCTTGTTGCAAACCTTTGCACTTTCTCTAATTTCTTATTATGTTTGATCAGGTGTGGGTTCCATACTGGTGCTGCATACTCCAATATAAGCCTGACGTACAGTGTACAGTGTCTTGAATAACCATTTACCTAGATGTCGAATGTGTGTGTGCGTACGCGCGCGCGAGTGTGCGTGTATGAGAGAGAGAACAACCATCCCTGAGGAAAAAAGACCCCAAAAGGGAGGGGTTGCAGTGACAACCACTGGACATTAATCTGTTTCCTTAATATCCTTCCCTTATGGTAGGGTGGTAGTGTTCGTGGTTTGTGCCAAGGAGTTGGAGAGTTCCTTTCAGGAAGGGATGCAACTCTCCCTACTGGGTGCTTGCCTGACTAAGATCTTTTGGCATAAATGGTGGGATATTTCTTCTTTTGTCTAAATTTCCTCTCACTCCATGCCGATAACACTGAACATTTTATGGACATGGATTGCAGACTGATTTTTTTTTCATTGTGCTTCTAATTTTTGTAATGGGAAAGTGAATTGTTCACAACAGCAGCAAGTTGGTTTAACTCTTAGAAACTGAATGTGTTTAAAGAGCTGAATAACCACAAAGTCCTTAGTGCTTTGCAAATACAGTAGAACCCTCCCTCTCTTACATCTTCCATGTATCACCTTCCCATACCACTTTCCATTTCCCCCACATGATCAAGTATCCTCTCACCCACCAGTCAGTTACCTCCAGACACTCACCCATACCATATACGTGACTGGCTTCCAAGGGTTTCCTTTCCTCACAGCCAGGCCTAAGGCCAGGCATACCTGTTGACTGCCAAGTTCACCAGGCTCAGCCTGAGTTTGGCTCTGCACCCCACCCTGGCATTATTCCTCTTTCTTCCTTGTTCACAATACAGCCATAATAGTTTATTCACAAACATGATGCATTTTGGTCACTGAGTGATCCTATAAGTTGAACCCCTACTGCCTCAATCCAAGCAAAAGTGATATTACAGAAAGCAGCGTAACTTTCCAGTACAGTTAAATGTCTCGATAGGTATCTCAGTGTGATACACTAGGATTTATGGTTTGAAGACTATCAGAAGAGGTCTTATCAAGTTATTGCGTTTTGGCCAATTTGTTTAATAATATTGGCAAATTAAAACCTAACCCACAATCACAGCGAAGCTTCCCTTGAGAAAAGTCACCAGTGCTAACAAAGTTTGAAGCCTGACTCACGAAATCGTAATGACCGCGGATTCAAGCCCCACCCGTGGTATGGTTTGGTAAAGTTTGAAGCTGATTAGAGGTACACTCACGTTATTGCATAGAATCTAGCAATTTCACATTTATTAACTATATTAGTAAGAAGTAAAGATAGTAACCGTTCAGAGGTCATACAAATTATTTAACAGGCAAAGTACCATACCATTTAAATAATTAGTATAAAACAAAATGGGATATAATGCTGACGAAATACCCTAGGCTATCAGCTGAGTAGATCCTGACAGAGGACAGACTGTCATAGTAGGAAGGAGGTCGATGGATGCAGAAGAGACTTTTATCAAGTTATCACACACAAACCAAAACTGGGAATGATCTATGTAAGATTGACCGAAAGGCATCTACAGATGCCAGTAATTCCAAGAACCTTCGCTTATTTACAATTCATCAACGTTAAAAATTCGAAGCCGAGTTGATGAGGTGTTCATGTTATAAATAAAAGCCTAGTAGTGAGGAAAATAGTGTATATATAAATATATAGTATATGCCTGAGTATGTGCGCCAGCTCTGAAATAAAAGTGTACGAAAGTGGATATTTAAGAGCTCACTAAACTCGTACTATTTATTGCCATGAAAATGCTAGTTCTCAATATTTCTCAAATATTCTTTCCTCAGTTATATTCTATTTAAAATTCATGACAGCCTTTTAAAGAAAACATTTGATTGTTCTTAAGAAAAATATTTGATTGTTTTTAAGAGACGAATTTTAATAGCTTCTGAGAGCTGCTGGACAAGGATAGCCTAGGAGTACTGAAGTAAAATTTGGCAACTTTGCATTACACAGTCCAGTACCAATCCAAAGCTTAGTAAAATAGATAAGCTTGAAAGTTTGAAGCCAGTCAAATTACGCTTTCAAAAATTATAGCGTGAAAAGTAAAATTATTTTCGTAATCTCTTCAAAATTGGCAAATTGGCACATACACAAACTAATATTCGACAAATACATGTAATTAAGATATGCAACCGTAGGGTTAGCCCAAAATCAATGTGAACCTTCCTTTGTGTAATGTCCATCACTGAAAATTTGAGGTTTGAAGAGGCCTTCGCCAGTTTATGCTCAAAATTCAATGCTTCAAAGTTATTGTTAGGAAATTAACAAATTTGTATCTACAAAGCTTAAAATTGTTGGGTACCATCCTGTCTGTAAAATATATTAGTTCTTTGAAGATTGGAGCCATTCAAGTTATTTCACAGAAAAGCTACACTTGTTTTCAAACTAAAATCGTGAGATTGGTACCCAGACACACTGATAACTTTCCCAACCTTCATCTTAGGAAGCCTATCCTCGGGTTAGTTTGTGAGAGTACAAGAACCCGACACTGATAACATAACTGTTTAGCAGTATTTCTCCAGATTCCTTCATATATCCTACCAGCATTCATTACAATAACACACTCGTACATATAAAAACTAAAAAACCCATATTATACACAGCATTTCGGACGGCAATAACCATTTTACGGGACTGTAATTTAGTTATCCTTCTTTATAAATGGAGTGAAAAGCAATTTTAGGAGAGCGGATGGTTAATTAGTAAACGGGTTATCTAATGAAGACCTATGTCAGGAGTTGGGTGGGGTAAGCCTGTAAACCCAGAGTGCGTCCTGGTCCAGGATGTGAGGTCCTGCTGGCGGCGTGGGCGGGGCCCTGCTGCCGTAGTTCTGGCCAAGAATCGGTAACTGCAGCAGCAACATAAGTCTTCCCTCGCAGGTGGAGGCTTTCCCCACCTCCCCGACACTTTCCCCTTCCCCTGCCTTCCCCGCCCTGGCTGCCAGGCAGGATGGCGGGCGGGCGCTAGGACAACTCCCCCACAGGCACAGCAGTCAGTGCCTGGCCAGCGGTCTTGGGGATCACGTGTCCCGTCCGCTCTGACTCGTGCCACTCCCATATCTCGCACGGCCTTTATTATTTTCTGCCACCTGCTGACGGTACCGGCTTGTAGCAATGGTTTAATACTTCTTTATTTACAAGTGATACGGGTGAAATTTTACGGTGGCAACATTGTGGCTAGCTCGGTGTATTGTTATTTATTTGCGGCAGCGGCGGCCGCATGACAGCCGGGAGCCCGGCTAGCACAATAATGGTGGTGGGGAATGTGTGGTGCATTGTGACACTGTCAGTCTTACCTGACGGCACACTCCCTCGCCTTCATTGTCAACCTGTCACATTCCCACCATTAATATCAAACATTCACACAAGACGCAGCTGTGTCACACTCACCATCAATATCAAACATTCACACTGCATTCCATTATAACTATGACGATGATTTATGGTGAGACATTAACGTGACCAACAAGATCCATATCTACAAATACCCTGCAAGTCTGCCTGCTACCTACCACTCTGTAGAATGGTGCCCAGTATTTTTTAACAAGTATATCGGGTAATCTGTTTCCGGTGAACTAATGAAAACAATTCAGTGGAGTGATTTGGATTGATTGGATATATGCAAAACCTGGGTATCTTTATTTTGAAAACATTACGCTAACCAGTAGCCTATTCAGTTCATTACAAGGTATATAAAGAAAAAGTAGAAGGTGTTCAGTACCTTAATCTTGATGACTCCGAAGCATAGGTAGGAGTCTCTTACTGCCTATGCTTAAGATTCTTCAGGGCAGAGGGGACTGATTACCGCATCTTATATAACGACTGAAAAAAATCACTGGTTGAGAAATCATCATCAGAATGAAGATACCCAGGTGCTGCACATGTCTTATTCATCAGCTTGTCTACATTGTATGCTGTCGATTTAATGATGATGAGGGATTCTAACCCGTTGTGGAAATTCTAACCTGTGGTCGAGGATAACGTAGCAGTCATAACTGCAGTACAGTGGGTTAAGAATACTAACTGGTAATCCCAGACCACCGGTCAGAATCCCACTTTTCTTACTTAGCTGTCAATGTTTATGCATCTTTTTAGTATAATCAACAGTGTGCTGCTACCTTGTTCAATATTATAGTGGGAACAAAGTCAACTGTTTCTTTGTCACATTCCATTACACAGGATGGTCTATATGGTATTAAGATCTGTTAGCCTGTGCTAAGAGACTATAGTAGGGTGACTGGGTTAAGGGAGCTGTCAACATCAAGGCTATCTGCTGAGAACAACTAGCTGCAGTCTACCTATAATATTTTGTACACGATTGAGGTTAGGATAGTATAGCAGAAGGCTCTCTCCCCTCCCTCCACTCCGGACAATATTGCAGTCATGGTAAACAAGGTAATATTCCCATAACATAAAAACCTGCACGGATATTTAATATGAAAATTGGAACAAGGGTTGTTAACGTATTCTTATTACAGTTACCACTACGACTATTACTACTACAACTATTAACATTGCCGCTAACACTGTCACTACTAACACCACATCTAGTGCTAACACTGTCACTACTAACACCACATCTAGTACTATCATTACTAACTACACAGCTACAAACCGTACCAATAACTACTACCGTTTTTACAACTATTACCGCTAACTACTGCTGCTACTGTTACTGTCACTACTGTTACTATCACTACTGCTGCTACTGTTACTATCACTACTGCTGCTACTGTTACTATCACTACTGCTGCTACTGTTACTATCACTACTGCTGCTACTGTTACTATCACTACTGCTGCTACTGTTACTATCACAACTGCTGCTACACTTATGGCACCTCTACTGCACACTTATATACTGAGTACACTCATGGCACCTCTGGTATTCATTGAAGGTATCTTGCACAGTCTACTATGCCTTACACTCTCGTAAGGGGTAAATTCACAGTTCAGATTCAACACCATCAGTGCAGCATCTTTCTTGTGAAAATTATGATGCAGTTTTCTCTCGTGCACTCAAGGTAGGACAATTTGAGGAAATTTAGGCATTTCCAGTAATCGAGGTGTTTTTATTGATATTTTCCAGAATTTCATTTTCTGTTATTTTTAAAATGAGTGTCAGGATTGTAAGAGCATTCCTGGCTAAAGAGTTCAAGTGTCGTGGGGAGGGTTCGGAGGAGATTTTGGAATAAGAAATACACACGTTGGATGCCTGGAGGCGTATAATTAAAGTGAGTTGAGGGGAGCCCAGGGCCTGCCTGTCCAGTCTACTATACCTACCGTGTGGGACTGAGAAAGAACGCTGTGGCCCACGGCTCCCGTGTGAGGAACTCGTGACGTCACAGCTAGCCAAGGAGCCTATCTATAAGACGGCTGGGATTATCTAAGTACACTATACACGAGTGCACAGTAACACTACTGACATCATTACGTTTTGTGAAGGTTCTTACCCAGCCTCTTAGATTCCTTGCAGTTTGATAGTAACAGTTAGGGGTGTGCCAGAGTATTAGTATCAGTGGTATCGGTTAATTTTGACGGTATCGGTTTCGGCTAATTTTGACGGTATCGGTTTCGGCTAATTTTGACGGTATCGGTATCGATTAATTTTGACTATCGATATCGACTAATTTTGACGGTATCGGTATCGACTAATTTTGACGTTATCGGTATCGACTAATTTTGACGTTATCGGTATCGACTAATTTTGACGTTATCGGTATCGACTAATTTTGACGTTATCGGTATCGACTAATTTTGACAGTATAGGTATCGTCTAATTTTGACGGTATCGGTATCGACTAATTTTGATGGTATCGGCATAAAACTGAGTATTGGCTTGGGCAAAAAATTTCGGCACGGTGCCTTCACTGGTAATTAACAGTGGCTATTTTGAAAGATATTTGACATTGTTATCCTTAAGTCTTTCACATTTCTCTTGGTTATCTTGGGCGGTTGTGTTGTGTTGTATATTCTGTTCCACGTTTTATTTCCACTGCAGAGTAACTGAAGTTTGTCTTCGTTTAACAAAGTGTTTTCTTACTCTTTCTGGAAGACTGTTTATGTCGGCTTAGAAGTTTGGTCTTTCCTTGGACAGATTTGTGGTGAGGTGGCTGGTGAGGGATGGGAGATAGGTGATGTAGGTGGGAGATGGTGAGGGATGGGAGATAGGTGGGAGATGGTGAGGGATGGGAGATAGGTGGGAGATGGTGAGGGATGGGAGATAGGTGGAGATGGTGAGGATGGAGATAGGTGGGAGATGGTGAGGGATGGGAGATAGGTGGGAGATGGTGAGGGATGGGAGATAGGTGGGAGATGGTGAGGGATGGGAGATAGGTGGGAGATGGTGAGGGATGGGAGATAGGTGATGTAGGTGGGAGATGGTGAGGGATGGGAGATAGGTGATGTAGGTGGGAGATGGTGAGGGATGGGAGATAGGTGATGTAGGTGGGAGATGGTGAGGGATGGGAGATAGGTGATGTAGGTGGGAGATGGTGAGGGATGGGAGATACGTGATGTAGGTGGGGGATGGTGAGGGATGGGAGATAGGTGAAGTAGGTGGGAGATGGTGAGGGATGGGAGATAGGGGATGTAGGTGGGAGATGGTGAGGGATGGGAGATAGGGGATGTAGGTGGGAGATGGTG
This sequence comes from Cherax destructor, assembly GCA_009830355.1. Classification (NCBI taxonomy): domain Eukaryota; kingdom Metazoa; phylum Arthropoda; class Malacostraca; order Decapoda; family Parastacidae; genus Cherax; species Cherax destructor. Next base: position 7,654 of record WNWK01000229.1, on the reverse strand, counting down.
AGGGATGGGAGATAGGGGATGTAGGTGGGAGATAAGGGATGGGAGATAGGGGATGTAGGTGGGAGATAAGGGATGGGAGATAGGGGATGTAGGTGGGAAATGGTGAGGGATGGGAGATAGGGGATGTAGGTGGGAGATGGTGAGGGATAGTAGATAGGTGATGTAGGTGGGAGATGGTGAGGGATAGGAGGTAGGCGATGTAGATGGGAGATGGTGAAGGATAGGAGGTAGGTGATGTAGATAGGAGATGGTGAGGGATTGTAGATGGGAGATGGTGAGGGATAGTAGATAGGTGATGTAGATGGGAGATGGTGAGGGATATGAGATAAGCAATGTAGGTGGGAGATGGTGAGGGAGACGAAGGTTAGGGAGGTGGTTAGGGAGATTTATGTGAGGGAGATCACACAGGAGAGGTGAGGGAGATCACACAGGAGAGGTGAGGGAGATCACACAGGAGAGGTGAGGGAGATCACACAGGAGAGGTGAGGGAGATCACACAGGAGAGGTGAGGGAGATCACACAGGAGAGGTGAGGGAGGTAGTAACAATTATGTGAAGACTATTCCAGGAGTCACTGACCCTGTGACCTGCTCCCATACAACTCTTGGTTGCTGACCTGATCAGCGAGGCTGTTGGTACTAGCCACATGTACCACAACCGGGCTAATCAGGAACTAACTTAAACCTATCAAGGCCCCTATTGCAGGCAGTCAGAGGTTTGTTGATAATTCCCCTTGTGTACGAGGGGAGCGTGTTGAGTGTATTTTTACAGTTAAGTTACGTGTTTTCTGGCATATAAGGCGCGCTTTTTTCCCCACAAAAAAGTCTTGGAAAATCATCGTGCGTCTTATATGGTCAAGGTGAGGGTCAAGGGTAGGCTTTGTGTTACGCTTTAACAGTTGTTTACTAACGTTACAACTAGTGGGAAACATCGTCTTATATGATGGTGCGTCTTATATGGTGGAAAATACTGTATCTGTCAGCGTACTCGCTGCACCCCTGCTCTTCCTCCGGGATATTTTGCAACGTCTGGGAAATTCCTCGGTTTCGTAGGGGATTAATTTCGGCACGCTGATTTAGACCAATCCCTCCAGAATTTTCCAGGCTTAAATTATTAAGGACTTAACGCATTCCCAGTGATTTAAGTGCTTGGTTGAATTTATATGAGCACTGAACATTCTCTACACATTTTTCATAACAGCAATTTTTCCTGCCTTAATTAAAAGAGGCTCTTAGTGTACAGTAATATTCCAGTGTAGAGAAGTGACAGGATATCAGTGGCTTGGCATCTCTAAGTTATAGTTATCCAGCCATTCATTTCCTTGTGGTTATGATAACCACTTATGATCCTTGAATATGAACCTTGATACTAGCATTACTAAGTCCCTCATGTTAAACCTCTGGAGTGTTTCTTTTATACTTTGTTTCTTTTATACTTTCCACTTTTTGTTTTCTGAAGTTTTTTTCTATACTGAAATTTGTCCTCGTTGACTATCGTTACGTATCCCCAAAGGTATTTTTCTTACAATTTTTTCATTTTTATTTCGCTCATAATACGAGAAGAACTTATTCAATCGGCTGCACCTTTTAGGTTTAGCGCTTCGTTTTGATTATAATAATCGGCTGCACATTATAGGGTAACTAGGACAGATTCCTGGAACAATTGGTATATTCAGGTGCCATATGACCAAAGTTTTTGGAATGGTATAAACCTTGGTAATTGATAGTGACAAATTGGTTTAAAAAGACACGTGAGCAAACACTAGGACATATTAGAAAACGTTTCGGTCCTGGGACCTTGATTACTTCTAACACAGGATGAAGGTGACAGTATATGTAGGTAGTGAGTGAGGTGACAGTATATATAGGTAGTGAGTGAGGTGTGAGTGTAACATAGTAACCTGACAAATGCAGGTGATGTATATTTGAGATGAAGTCAGGTAGACAATGATGACGTGATTCATTTGTTGTGAAGTAGGTTGTGCTTAACCAGGCAAAGCCCAACTTACCTCACAACACAGGAGTCACGTGACCTCTGTCTACCTGACCTTATCTCAAATATTGATCACTTGCATTTTTCAGGTCGCTGTTACATCCACACCTCACTTTCTACCTACATATACTATTATTTTCAACCTCTATTAGAAGCGATCAAGGTCCCAACACCGAAACGTTTACTAATAAATATGTACTAGTGTTTGATCACGTGTCTTTCTAAATCATCCTGGAATTCCTCTGATAACTTGGTAAAATTTTTAAAAGGGCGCCTGCCAATTCAACAAAGGCAATGCAGAATTTTTATTCCAGTTAAATCACGTTGAATATATTTGAGTCTGCCTCTTTTGAATGTCTTCAATATTTAATGGGTGATGCACTAACGGCCAGGATAGTACCCATTAATTTTAGTTTGTGTGCTGGCAATTTTGTACCCAATTATAAAACGTGAAATATTAACGATTTGTTAATAAATCAGACATAAGCGACACTTGGGTATCTTTATTGGGGAAATGTTCCACCATATAGTGGCTTTATTAGTCCAGTACAAAGAAGAATAGTGAATATCAGAAGGAGATTGAGGTAATCACTCCCTCAGCCTAGAGTCTATGTAATTAGTCCATCAGAGGGACTGATTACCTCAATCTCCTTCTGATCTTCACTATTCTGCTTTGTATTGGACTGATGAAGCCAGTGTGTGGCGAAACGTTTCCACAATAAAAATACACAAGTATTGCACATGTCTTAATTTATCAACTTGTCGGTTCTCCGGACCATTCATCTACATTACTGATTTGTGCCATAATTAGAGAATGCATCTTTTGATTACCTTATTATTAGTAGTAGTAGTAACAGTATTGTTCAGGTAAAGCGCTAAACCCTCGCAGGTCATTCAGGGCAAGGATTGTCTTTAATGTTTACCCTTGGTGTGTTTTCCAGACAGCAAGGTTCATGTTATTGGGCTACGCAAGTCCCAATATGCTGGTTTTTATTAAATAGTTATATTGATTTCTACTCAATAGCTTATAAATAACGCCTGGTCATATAGGGCTTCAAAATATTAACGCTGATGCATTCCATAAGAAGAAAGACGACCTTTAAACTTACACTGTGCAGATGCAAATTCGAAATTTTAATGAAATTGTTTAAAACTTGGTATGTCTGGATTCAAGGCAATTACTGGAAAATACTATTTTTGATAGGCCTCAAACTTTTAGTGTTGGCAGACGTTATTAAAAGAAAACTTGGTTTTCCGCTTTCAGCTATGGAAATTTTAAATTGCCAATTTCATTAAATAAATCGGTTTCTATGTAATAACTAGAGAACGTTTTCTTTGTCGGCTTCATGAACTCAGTTGTTGTTTTATCTTAATCTTTGATTTCACTTCCTACACTATTATTCTTTGTGTTTTATATGTTAGAAACATATCTGCTCACTTTTCCACTTATTCCATTTTCACGCTTTGTATACGCTATTACGCCATAATCACATTTATCGAGGGTTTTGCCAAATATATATACTACATCTGCAAATGTACACTCAACTATACCCTACTGGAGTGAGACCTGGAAGTATAAAATAAACGTAATACAAAGCAGGGTCACTATGGGTGTAAGTGTGTCAGTATTTGTGACCCAAGAATATTGTTTGATGATGTGTGACACCGACAAGTTGATGAGTCAGACATAGCAGTATCTTGATATATTTGCTCAACAAGTGTTTAACATGACCTACTTCCATTATTGGGCCTCGCCCACCTATGCCGTCAACTCCAGCTGCTGCATCTCACTCTTTATTATACAGGAAGGTCCCGCTTTACTGCGCTTCGTTTTTCAGCGTTTCGCTAATGCAGCGGTTTTCAATTATACACATTCATTTATTTATTTAGATTTCCTATAATATATATATATATATATATATATATATATATATATATATATATATATATATATATATATATATATATTATATATATATATATATATATTCACCACTCATTGTAAGCCAAGGACGAAAATATTTTTAGTAGTGTTTACTGTATATTCATATTTTAGGCTTATTTCTGTTGCTCACTTAATATATAATAGTGTAAACATATCAGGTATTTGAAAGAGAAAAAAAGGCTATGCTTCACTTTAGAGCAGTAAACCCGGAAGCTAAGCTGCTATATAAGCGGGGTCTTCCTGTACAAGTTCTTGCCACATGCCTTTGTTTTAGGCTTGACGGACTAACCACATACCGAGGGTAGAGAACTGATCACGTCTAAACTACTACTTTTGCCTCCAGTGTTTCTTTATTCGTGGGGGCGCTAAATCAGTAGGGGGTTTATGAATGAGGAACAATCTGATTGGATCCTAGCAAAGGGAAAGTAGCCCCTCTACCACTTTTGCGAGGTTAGAAGGACCCTCGAAACCAGTTACTGATATATCTGCAAGTGGGTTTGAGTGTTCTCATGTACCAAGAGCTGTGGTGTTACCACTTGTTACTCTCGCTCCTCCTCTTGATTGCTGCACTATTTTTGAGGGTCGCCGCCTCCACTGCTTTGATCGCCATTACTGATTTCTGGCTTCCATCATTTCGCTCTCCCTGTAAAATCAATCATCAACCCTAATCATTTCTAACCAGTCCTCCACGCAGTCACTTTTAACCAATCGTCCATGCAGTCAGTCACTTCTAACCAATCCTTCACGCAGTCACTTTTAACCAATCGTCCATGCAGTCAATCACTTCTAGCCAATCCTTCACGCAGTCATTTCTAACCATTCCTCCATGCAGTCAATCACTTCTAACCAGTCCTCCACGCAGTCAGTCACTTCTAACCAATCCTTCACGCAGTCAGTCACTTCTAACCAATCCTTCACGCAGTCAATCACTTCTAGCCAATCCTTCACGCAGTCATTTCTAACCATTCCTCCATGCAGTCAATCACTTCTAACCAGTCCTCCACGCAGTCAGTCACTTCTAACCAATCCTTCACGCAGTCAATCCTTTAACCAGTCCTCCATGCAGTCAGTCACTTCTAACCAATCCTTCACGCAGTCAATCCCTTCTAACCAATCCTTCCACCAGTCATTTCTAACCATCCTCCAGCAGCCCAATCACTTCTAACCATCCTCCGCAGTCAGTCACTTCTAACCAATCCTTCACCAGCAATCACTTCCTAGGGCCAATCCTTCCGCAGTCACTTCAAACCATTCCTCCTTTTGCAGTCCAATCACTTCTAACCAGTCCTCCCCCCAGTCATCACTTCTAGCAATCCTTCACGCCAGTCAATCACTTCTAACCCAAGTCCTTCCACCATATCACTTCCTAACCAATCCTCACGCAGTCAATCACTTCAAACCCAAAGTCCTTCACGCAGTCAATTACTTCTAACCAATCCTTCATGCAGTCAATCACTTCTAACCAATCCTTCACGCAGATCACTTCAACCAATCCTCCACCAGTCAATCACTTCTAACCAATCCTTCACGCAGTCAATCACTTCTAACCAATCCTCCATCACCAAGCCCCCAATCACTTCTAACCAATCCTTCCACGCAATCACTTCTAACCAATCCTCACGCAGTCAATCACTTCTAACCAATCCTTCACGAAGTCAATCACTTCAACCAATCCTTCACGTCAATCACTTCTAACCAATCCTCCAGCAGTCAATCACTTCTAACCAATCCTCCACGCAGTCAATCACTTCTAACCAATCCTTCACGCAGTCAATCACTTCTAACCAATCCTCCATCAGTCAATCACTTCTAACCAATCCTTCACGCAGTCAATCACTTCTAACCAATCCTTCACGCAGTCATTTCTAACCAATTCCTTCATCGCAATCACTTCTAACCAGTCCTCCCACACATTTCAAGTCACTTCTAACCAATCCTTCACGCAGTCAATTACTTCTAGCCAATCCTTCACGCAGTCAATTTCTAACCAATTCCTTCAGCAGTCAATCACTTCTAACCAATCCTCCACGCAGTCATCACTTCTAACCAATCCTTCACGCAGTCAATCACTTCTAACCAGTCCTCCAGCAGTCAGTCACTTCTAACCAATCCTTCACGCAGTCAATCACTTCTAACCAAGTCCTTCCACGCAGTCAGTCACTTCTAACCAATCCTTCACGCAGTCATCACTTCTAAAATCCTTCACGCATCCCACTTCCTCTTAACCAATCCTTCACGCAGTCAATCACTTCTAACCAATCCTCCACTCAGTCAATCACTTCTAACCAATCCTTCACGCAGTCAATCACTTCTAACCAATCCTTCACGAAGTCAATCACTTCTAACCAATCCTTCACGAAGTCAATCACTTCTAACCAATCCTTCACGCAATCACTTCTAACCAATCCTCCACGCAGTCAATCACTTCTAACCAATCCTTCACGAAGTCAATTACTTCTAACCAATCCTTCATGCAGTCAATCACTTCTAACCAATCCTTCACGCAGTCAATCACTTCTAACCAATCCTCCACGCAGTCAATCACTTCTAACCAATCCTTCCACCAGTCAATCACTTCTAACCAATCCTCCACGCAGTCAATCACTTCTAACCAGTCCTTCACGCAATCACTTCTAAAACCCCAATCCTTCACCCGAGTCAATCACTTCTAACCAATCCTTCACCAATCACTTCTAACCAATCCTTCACGCAGTAATCACTTCTAACCAATCCTCCACTCAATCACTTCTAACCAATCCTTCACGCAGTCAATCACTTCTAACCAATCCTCCACGCAGTCAATCACTTCTAACCAATCCTTCACGCAATCACTTCTAACCAATCCTTCACGCAATCACTTCTAACCAATCCTTCCACGCAAATCACTTCTAACCAATCCTTCACGCGTCAATCACTTCTAACCAATCCTTCACCGCCACCACCAATCCCAATCAACCTTCTAACCAATCCTTCACGCAGTCAATCACTTCTAACCAATCCTTCACGCAGTCAATCACTTCTAACCAATCCTTCACGCAGTCAATCACTTCTAACCAATCCTTCCGAAAGTCACTTCTAACCAATCCTTCCGCAGTCAATCACTTCTAACCAATCCTTCCACCAGTCAATCACTTCTAACCAATCCTTCACGCAGTCAATCACTTCTAACCAATCCTTCACGCAGTCAATCACTTCTAACCAATCCTTCACGCAGTCAATCACTTCTAACCAATCCTTCACGCAGTCAATCACTTCTAACCAATCCTTCCACCCCCCGCAGTCAATCACTTCTAACCAATCCTTCACGCAGTCAATCACTTCTAACCAGTCCTCCACTCAGTTAATCACTTCTAACCAATCAGTCGCATCTTTACGTTTATTAAATCAGTTTCCAATTCCTCAGTACCTTTGCATTAGACATCAGTTTCCAATTCCTCAGTACCTTTGCATTAGACATCAGTTTCCAATTCCTCCCCGCAAGCATCATTTCCAATTTCAGTCCTTTCATTAGACATCAGTTCGCTAAACCATCCTGCAATCACGAATCACCTAAATAACTCTCAGTCACTGATCACCCAATTTACCGGCCTGAACTTCAATAACCACATCAATCATACATACACATCAATCACCTGCTTCTCAAAGGCTCACTAAGAACCTTGCAGCTTTCTCCCTTACGTAGGAGACACACACAATATAATTAACTTTCTGGCCTGGG
>WNWK01000228.1:517500-637500 GCA_009830355.1 Cherax destructor | reverse complement strand
CCTTGTATATGTATTATTAATTATTACTAATTATTATTAGTCCGTCTCGCGTACGTTGAACTGCCATAAATTCCCTACAGTGGAACCGTGTACTCTGAAAGTTGCCAATTTCTCGAAAATTCACTTAGCCGGGTTCTGCTCAGAGGTCTCAGAGTTTCCTGGGTTAGTGGCTTATCAGTCGTGACCCCCTGAACGCAGGACTGCACCTGAGAGGTCTTTGGCATGTCTGAGAGGTCTTTGATTTCCCTCTCAGTCAGATCTGGTCCCCCAGCTCCTCTTCTGAAGGTCGGAACCATTGCTTAATAGATGCATTGCGTTTTGCATGATTGAAAGTTGTGGTGGTGGTAGTGTGGTTGTTGCGGTGGTAGTGTGGTTGTTGCGGTGGTAGTGTGGTTGTTGCGGTGGTAGTGTGGTTGTTGCGGTGGTAGTGTGGTTGTTGCGGTGGTAGTGTGGTTGTTGCGGTGGTAGTGTGGTTGTGGCGGTGGTAGTGTGGTTGTGGCGGTGGTAGTGTGGTTGTGGCGGTGGTAGTGTGGTTGTGGCGGTGGTAGTGTGGTTGTGGTCTTGGTTGTGGTGGTAGTGTGATATAGTGAACGTGATGGACAGTTCGACTGCTTGAATGTTGTACTTGGTAAGTACCTGTCCTGAACCCGTTTCAGAAAGCTGCATATTTTTCAGGAGCTGAGATCAGCAATTTGCTCCCTTGATAGCGGCACCGAGAAGCAAACTCGTCACAGTGCCAGTATAAAGAATGACAGTGCAACATCAGGGTATCTTTACTGTAGACGTTTCGCCCTCCAGTGGCTTTATCGATACAAATTCGATGAAATAATTGGAATACGTTAAAACTATATACAAATGAGGTAATTATTATACCTTTGAGGAGTTTCGAGAGTTTGTCTACTCTCTGAGCCCGGCCATGGGCCAGGCTCGTCTGGTGCTTGCCTCGATGGCGAAACGTCTACAATAGATACCCAGATGTTACACATGTCTTATTCATATTGTTAATGTATACTATACATGTATACAATGACAGTGTTGAGGTTGCATGGTTGGGTGTTCGAGAGACTCGTTGGATTGTTATATAGCTTCTATTGGGCTATTATTTTCGCAATACCCTGACTGGAACAATATACAAATAATCCGTACATGGAAAATCGTACGACGTTTCGGTCGTGTGGTTTCATTGATGGGGTTTTGTTTGGTCTCGTTGATACCGTCGTGTTCTTGAGAACATCTTTCACCACAAGGACGGTGCCCCGTGGCCTGGTGGCTAAACCTCTTGCTTCACACGGCGAGGATCTGGGTTCGATTCCCAGCGAGGGTAGAAACATTGGGAGTTTCTTTACACCGGTTGTCTGTTCACCCATCAGTAAAATAGGTACCTGGGTGTTAGTCGACTGGTGTGGGTCGCATCCTGGGACAAAACTGACCTAATTTGCGGGAAATGCTCAGCATAACAAGGGACTTTCTATATAGTAGTATGTCATTGATGTCAGCTATGGTCTGTACACCTTGTACATGTACTGGTAGTAAATAAAGATAAGTGTCAAGACTGTTTAGACTGGCAGGTTGGGTGGATTTACGCAGTCGTTATAAGTCACTGCCTTAACTTCTAGAGGGTGTTCTGACGCAGTGTCTGGACGCAGTCTTCAGTTAGGGTGTACACTCGTACACATGGTGTACTCAACGTACACGGTGGAACGTACTGGTGGCGGCAAACACGTACACATGTATCACACGCATCAGTAATGTCAATGTAAATGGATTCGGAGAATATTCGGTCATGGTATAATTGAGGTCGTAGGCGACACCTTTCCCCGTGGCCTAAACGTTTGTGTCACTAGTTAATGGTACAACTCTAACCGAAACGTCTTCATATATTTTACTCAATGTGCGGGTTATTTGTGCATTTTCTTATTCCATCTTCGTTACCCACTACTCACTGTTCCCAACGCTGGTCATTTCCCAACACTGTTTTTCCTCCAGCACTATATCTCCAACACTATATCTCCAACACTATATCTCCAACACTATATATCCAACACTATATCTCCAACACTATATCTCCAACACTATATCTCCAACACTATATCTCCAACACTATATCTCCAACACTATATCTCCAACACTAGTCTATCCCCCAACACTAGTCTATCCCCCAACACTAGTCTATCCCCCAACACTAGTCTATCCCCCAACACTAGTCTATCCCCAACACTAGTCTATCCCCCAACACTAGTCTATCCCCAACACTAGTCTATCCCCAACACTAGTCTATCCCCCAACACAGTCTATCCCCAACACTAGTCTATCCCCCATCACTAGTCTATCCCCATCACTAGTCTATCCCCCAACACTAGTCTATCCCCCATCACTAGTCTATCCCCCAACACTAGTCTATCCCCCAACACTAGTCTATCCCCCAACACCGATCTTTCCCCAACGCCCGCAGGATCATCTCTCCATGTCAAAGTACGTATGTCAGCTCTTCAAAGGCTCGTTTGGGACATGTATTATACATCACCTATAATTAAGGAGAAGGATGACAGCTTAATTGTCAACAGTAATCTCCCAGAGTCTCGTAAATGCTCTGACACGCCCTCGTTTTCTGTGTAACTATGCAGTTTGCTCGTTAAGGAGCGAAATTGGGAGGGAAGGCAACGGAACATTGATGTTTGTGTTGCTTGGCGTCTGTAGTAGTAGTTCTAGTAGTAGTTCTAGTAGTAGTTCTAGTAGTAGTTCTAGTAGTAGTTCTAGTAGTAGTTCTAGTACCCTGGAGTGAGTGCACAGGACATCTTTATAGCCAAGGGAAGTTGGTCTGGATATATCAGTCTGAAATAACTTAACCCTAGTGTTACCAGTGTGAGTGCACAGTGCTGTACACGAGTGCACAGTGCTGTCCACGAGTGCACAGTGCTATACACGTGTACACGAGTGCACAGTGCTATCTACGTATACGTACATAGCACTCTTTCGGATACCTGCTTTATATTAGAGCTGTAAGACTACATACGTAAGTAGCATTGTGCTACCTAATTATTTATAGTGTCATAGCTCGAACAAAATGTAAGAAAATAGGTATCTAGGATCAAATATTGCAAAGGTTTAGTTTCTAAGTCATGTTCCCAAAACGAACTTTAAAAAAAAACTTCTGAAACTTGTTTGAAGAAAAAAGTTTAACAGATACGAAGTTTCTTGATTAAAAAAAAAAAGTTTTTTTTTAAAGTTTTTTTTTTTTAGTTAGACGTAATAGCATGTAAAACAGGGTTTTCCCAGAAAAAGAGCATAATTACCTACTTGGAAGTTATCCCCCCGGGTAAAATACTAGTGAAAGTGACAAATGCGTTGCCCCACGCACTCTACGCCTGACCGGTCAAATGTGTACCCAAATGTCACAGGAGTTTGTCACCCATGACAGAACTTTGCTCAGAATCTTCGCCCCACTCCCTCTCCCTCGCGTCTCTCCACCAAAACTCTCCCTAAAGAAGTATGTTTCCTCTTCCTGTGACAAGCGCGGGTCGATTTTCCCTCCTCTCACTCGGGATCTTCAAGATTTAGTGCCCAATAGCAGTCTCAATCTGCATGTTTTTTCGTGGTGCTGTTGACAAATCACAATGGACGTAAATTTCAAGTTCGCCAGATTCGTTCACGCGTTAAACATTGTGTATTCACCTCACTTGTCTTGCTCGTTTTAGCCATTTTCCTTCGTAGACTGTGGTGCAGTTAGATTCTTTCACTTGGACCATTAAATCCAGGACAGGCAAGCCAGCAGGCCCTGCTACCATGGCTGACAATACGGCCATTGGTTACCCCACCTTCACGTGTCCTTAGCCACACCACCATGACCCGCCCCACCATAGTCACCTCCACAGAACAGCTCGTAAAAATAATACATGACAATATATCCATGATAAATACACAGATAATAATTGTTTTCTTTACCCTATTTCCGTATAGGTTCTTCCAGCCAGGAGTAACTGGGCAATAGTGAGTGGATGTAATTACTTAGCTAACTCTCTTAAGTTTACATGTTCTAAGCTTCGACTCTTGGCTGACTTTATCTACTTATATTTTTGACGAACCAGTTTGTTTCTGCTTATATTGTCGATCCCTAATGATGTGAAAGCTGGTGAGGACAGTTGCAGAGTAAAACTAATTAAAACAACGTTTCGCCCACACTGGGGCTTTATTAAATCAATACATGGAGTGTACGATGCGACATTATATACAAGAACAGAATGGAGGTAAACATGGTCATGGCAGTGAATGATGAAGCTGGGATGTTGACAGATTCCTCTTGTAGCGTTTTTAGAGAACTTTTTAAGATGACTTTGGCTAAAAGTATCGCAATGTTAAATGTGTCTTGTTTTGTTCTATGGTGTTGGAAGTCTGTACAGCCTCTAAACACGGTCTGCTGGTCCTCTTTGCCTTATCGATAACAACGTAAATCTTCGCTCGAAATGCACCGCATAATGCAAGTGGCTTTCTTTTGTGTCTAATAAGATTTTATATCGTATAAACGGCATTTCCTCTATACTGCAGAAAAGACATTTATTTATATTAAGATATCGGCCGTCTCCCACCGAGGCAACGTGACCCGAAAATTAACATTTTCATGGTCATTATTATTTGTCCAGTCCATTAGATGGGCCTATTTTTCCCCCTGTGAATGATACCTCGGGTGTCCTGGTTATGTGTCTTAGAAATTTAGACAAAATTTGATAGGGTTGTTAAGGGGAATAAAAGCTTATGGGGTTCACACAAGGTATTGAAATCTGTCATCCTGAGCTGGAAGACTTTTCGTAGGGCGATGAGTGTGTTGTAGAGGTGTGAGCTGTGCTCACACCTCTACAACACACTCATCAAAAATTTGTTAAGTTATACCATGAATTAAGGAAAGATCGTGGACTTCACCTTACGAAACTGATAAAGCAATCTTGAAGTTACTGTCTCTTGAGAATTGCCATCTCTCGTTACGTATCATCGTAAACACAGATGTGGAATTTTATGAAGACGTCTCCCAGATATTTGTGTTCATGAACTCGTATATAAAGATTATCTGCAAATTTCGCAAATATATACTTTCCCACATCCACCATACCAATTTCTAAAGACTTCTACTTCAATATTCGTATGTTTGCGGTCGGTCGTCTGGTAATACTCCGTATGGGTCTAGCGGTGACACCTGCAGATTTTAGTGGTGGGTGTGTACAGAATCTTCCTATAAGAGTCCTTGAACACAAGCATGACAGTAAGACAAATACTCGAGGCTGCATATATGCAGAACAGACTCCCAACACCATAGAACAGAACCAAGGAGCAATTAGCATTACGAAACCACTAGTCGAACTCTATTGAAAAAAAAAATAACTAAATTAATGACTTCTTATTAATACGTGAAATAACTATTGCAAACACTATTCCCAGCATTTATGTTTCTTTCTCTCTAAAAACCATAAAAAAGGGAACATCACAGCAGGCCTTCTGGTCCATACTATTCAAGTCCTCCTGAAACCCAAACCCACTAACAAAAATATTTGCCCAATCCTTTATTTATTTTTTTCTCTCTTTCTCTTTCTCTCTCTCTTTCTCTCTCTTTTTTTCTTTCTCTTTCTCTCTTTCTTTCTTTCTCTCTTTCTCTCTTTTTTTCTTTCTCTTTCTCTCTTTCTTTCACTCTTTCTCTCTCTTTCTCTCTCTTTTTTTTCTTTCTCTTTCTCTCTTTCTTTCTCTCTTTCTCTCTTTCTCTTTCTCTCTTTCTCTTTCTCTTTCTTTTTTTCTCTTTCTCTCTTTTTCTCCTCTCTCTTTCTCTTTCTTTTTTCTTTCTTTTTCTCTTTTTCTCCTCTTTTCTTTCTTTTTTCTCTTTCTCTTTCTTTTTTCTCTTTCTCTTTCTTTTTTTCTCTTTCTCTTTCTTTTTTCTCTTTCTTTTTTTCTCCTCTTTCTCTTTCTTTTTTCTCTTTTTCTCCTCTCTCTTTCTCTTTCTTTTTTCTCTTTTTCTCCTTTCTCTTTCTTTTTCTCTTTTTCTCCTCTCTCTTTCTCTCTTTTTTCTCTTTTTCTCCTCTCTCTTTCTCTTTCTTTTTTCTCTTTTCTCTTCTCTTTCCTTCATTCCTTTCTCTCTTTTATCTTTTTCTTTGTTTTGTCTTTCTCCTCTCAATAGCTTTCTAACGTAGTGGATTAATATGTTCTAAAGTCCATTTTTCATAGCAAAGAGAGTGGCAAACTTTATTTCCTTGAATATCCAATATTCTTGCAATCAAATCATAAGATCATTTTGGTTTGGTAACTGTTTAGAATTGTAAATTGATTGTATTAGGGTGGGGTTTGTGGAGGGTGGTGGGGTTTGTGGAGGGTGGTGGGGTTTGTGGCGGGTGGTGGGGTTTGTGGAGGGTGGTGGGGTTTGTGATCAACACGAGGAGAATGAGGTTTGTGGACAGGAAAATAAGGTTTGAGGTTTGTGGGTTATGAGTGGGAAGAGGCGTGACATGACGTTTAAAAGTACACAGAATCCACCACAACTACCACCAACAACCACCACAGCACCAACACTTATACCCACAACCACCACAGCACCAACACCTATACCCACAACCACCACAGCACCAACACCTATACCCACAACCACCACAGCACCAACACCTATACCCACAACCACCACAGCACTAACACCTATACCCACAACTACCACAGCAACAACACCTATACCCACAGCTACCACATCAAGAACCCCAACACCCGCAACTAACAACACTACCAACAACATGTAGATGAATGGTTCAGAGAACCGACAAGTTGTTAAATTAGACACATATGCAACACTTGGGTATCTTTATTGAGGAAACGTTTCGCCACACAGTGGCTTCATCAGTCCAATACAAAGAAGAAAGTAGTAATAAAAGGAGGAGTTTGAGGTAATCAGTCCCTCGGCCTGGAGTCGATGTGTTCAGTCCATCAATCTTGAAGTAAATACAATATAAGGCAAATAGAAGTTGCTTATATACTGTAGACAGGTGAGATGAAGCAGGAGGAGGCGGGGTCATAGTGGTATCATCCACTAGTCGAAGTAAGTCCTTGTCCAAAGGTTTGGACAAATGTTGAAGAATCCCTTTGTATCAAGATCCCAAGAAGTTGCTGTGTCAGACAGGATGTAGATGAATGGTTCAGAGAACCGACAAGTTGTTAAATTAGACACATATGCAACACAGGCCGAGGGACTGATTACCTCAAACTCCTCCTTTTATTACTACTTTCTTCTTTGTATTGGACTGATGAAGCCACTGTGTGGCGAAACGTTTCCTCAATAAAGATACCCAAGTGTTGCATATGTGTCTAATTTAACTACCAACAACAACAACCACAACACTACCAACAGCAGCAACCACAACACTACCAACAGCAGCAACCACAACACTACCAACAGCAGCAACCACAACACTACCAACAGCAGCAACCACAACACTACCAACAGCAGCAACCACAACACTACCAACAGCAGCAACCACAACACTACCAACAGCAGCAACCACAACACTACCAACAGCAGCAACCACAACACTACCAACAGCAGCAACCACAACACTACCAACAGCAGCAACCACAACACTACCAACAGCAGCAACCACAACACTACCAACAGCAGCAACCACAACACTACCAACAGCAGCAACCACAACACTCCAACAGCGCAACCACAACACTACCAACAGCACCCACAACACTACCAACAGCAGCAACCACAACACTACCAACAGCAGCAACCACAACACTACCAACAGCAGCAACCACAACACTACCAACAGCAGCAACCACAACACTACCAACAGCAGCAACCACAACACTACCAACAGCAGCAACCACAACACTACCAACAGCAGCAACCACAACACTACCAACAGCAGCAACCACAACACTACCAACAGCAGCAACCACAACACTACCAACAGCAGCAACCACAACACTACCAACAGCAGCAACCACAACACTACCAACAGCAGCAACCACAACACTACCAACAGCAGCAACCACAACACTACCAACAGCAGCAACCACAACACTACCAACAGCAGCAACCACAACACTACCAACAGCAGCAACCACAACACTACCAACAGCAGCAACCACAACACTACCAACAGCAGCAACCACAACACTACCAACAGCAGCAACCACAATCACCACCACCACTACCCCATCAACCAAGGCAGCAACAGCAGACGACGGGAATCGTGTTAATGGGGCGAATTCCCTTCAATCGCTCTTGCAGTTTCTCAGTGCACTAAAGTTGTGGGTCTAAATATAAGACACCTAGTTTTTTATAGCACGTTTGCGAAATGGTTAAGGATAACTGTGGTCAATATGTCCCCGTCGGCTGGGTGGCGAGTCCTGGGGACTCCCAAAAAATGTAGAATTTCTGGAGAACTTTGGCAAGATGCAAGTCTTGTCTTCATGTAAGAAGCAGTTTCTTAAAATTTAATATTTTTTAAGTTAATTGGGAGGTATATGTAAGCCAAACTGGTTATCGGGTCTTTTAAACCAAAATAAAGATGGTATATAATTTAATATTTTTAAATACTTATGCAGTACAATCGCAAACAGACGATTTAAACAGTGCAGAATAAGCCACGTGGGAAAGGAAATCGTTAGCCCCGAGATCTTTCACACACTCGTGCGTCGTCAGGAGCTAAGCAATATTGCAAGAGTAGCAAGAGATGTATGTGGAAAATTCTCTCTGGGACAAAAACAGAAGTGTAAATCGTCGGGTCACGTCAGTGACATGGCCCGACGCTTCACGATTCTGCCTAGTCTCGGAGACCATTTTTTTCCCCTAATATATGTTGCTACTCTTGCAACATTGCATAGCTCCTGACGTGGCTTGTTCAGCATTAAGATACTGATGTTGGTGCAAACAATAAAGCAGCATTATATTAATTTATAATACCAATAGAGGAAATAATCCAAGAGTTAAAAATATTTGTCAAAACGTTTCAATAATATATACCTAAATATTCCACATATCAGTAATAGAAGCATTTTGAATTAAGATTTTTTTTTAATTAATAACGTAGCCATAAATATTACTAAGAATTATAAAGTAGAAGACTTAAATGCTGACAAGGAATCACTAGATAAAGAATGAGATATATGTGCAGCATTTGGGAATCTTTGTGGAAACGTTTCGCCAGCTAGTGGTTTCTTCAGTCCAATACGGAGAAGAACGGTGGAAGACGAGGAGAATGAGGTAATCAGTCCCTCGGCATGGAATCTGTGTTTAAATCCATCAAGACTGATGGACTTCAACCTGAGAGATCAATTACAAATGCATTATACTGCATCTGTCAATTTTTCTTCCCCATCGAGTGGGTATCTTACACTGTTTCTCCAAAGAACTCCAAGGGGAAATAAGCCAAGCTGCCTGATTGTCTTAGTTTCTCCTGGGATAATAACCCGAAGAATGTCTTCCAGGAGCAAGCAGACAATGAAGGCAATTTAACGAAAAAAGTTGCGCACGGTAGTGTTTTAACTATGTCAGTTCAGCCGAGTGTCGGTGGCTGGCAGCGTCGTCAACACAAATACAATGCCATACAGCTTTTCCCGCAGTGTACAAAATGTAATTTACATGTAATAAAATAGTGTTTAGCAGTAAAGAGCCACACGTATGTGGTGCATTTCGTGGTGCGTTACCAACAAGCACGTAAATACGGTGGAAATAAATGGTATAAATTACCGACACAATGGAGAAATAAACACATAAGCAGTATAATCTGTTTGTGACTCGATAAAGTCCACTGTGTGGGCGAAACGTTGTCAATAAAGGATCACATTATACTGCTTATGTGTTTATTTTTCCACGTAAACACACCAGTTAAAAAACAAGCTTTTATTGGATCTTTAATGAAGCTCTTCAAAGAGCGGAACTTTAATTAAATAAAAGCCTGTTATGCAGCTTTTGTTTATGTATCGTCGACAGACTTCGTCTACTTTCTTTTCGTACTAAGAGGAAAAACGATTTAGTTTCACAAATAACCCGCACATAGAGAGGAACTTACGACGACGTTTCGGTCCGTCTTGGACCATTTACAAAATCTCCTACGTGAGGGTTATGTATTGCTCCAGTCACAATTTAATTTCCCTCTTATCTCTCACGCATATACATACACAAAACAATGTACAAAATACCGAGAGGAATTGACAAGGTGGACAGTGCCAGAATGTTTCAGAGACGTGACACAACAAGGTGTCACAACAAGGTGTCACAACAAGGTGTCACAACAAGGTGTCACAACAAGGTGTCACAACAAGGTGTCACAACAAGGTGTCACAACAAGGTGTCACAACAAGGTGTCACAACAAGGTGTCACAACAAGGTGTCACAACAAGGTGTCACAACAAGGTGTCACAACAAGGTGTCACAACAAGGTGTCACAACAAGGTGTCACAACAAGGTGTCACAACAAGGTGTCACAACAAGGTGTCACAACAAGGTGTCACAACAAGGTGTCACAACAAGGTGTCACAACAAGGTGTCACAACAAGGTGTCACAACAAGGTGTCACAACAAGGTGTCACAACAAGGTGTCACAACAAGGTGTCACAACAAGAAGTTAAAAACTTAGTCATGGGGATGTTAGGAAGTACTTCTTCAGGAAGTGGAAAAATCTGGAGTGATGTAGTGGAAGCAGGATCCATACACAGCTTTAAGAAGAAGTTCTAAGGTTCTTGAAGCAGGAAGAAAGTGGACCTTGTAGATCAACGAAGAGCCGGGGCCAAGAGCTAAGACTTGACTCCTGTAACCACAAATAGAAGAGTAAATAGGAGAGTAAAAGTGACCTATTAGGGCCTAGAACTCTAGTAGGAGAGAAAGTTCTAGAAATGTTATACATGAATTCAGATGCATTTACGGCAAATCCTGTGGAATTTGGGAAGGATGACTCCAGTCGTTTAAGAAACGAGGTCCAAGAGGTACAACACAACACAATTTGATTACGGTTAGAAGGTAGAAATTCGTTAATTCTTGGCTGTTTCTCGCGTCTGAATATATAGAGGGAACTAGAAATACTCCATCGGACAGTTTCTAATCAGGCGGGCCGCTGTTTACGTTGGTCTGTGTGCTGCTAGCACCAATAACCTATCTGATCACAATACATTATCTAGTTGGAAAAATAAACACAAGCAGTATAATGTGATCCTTTATTGACAACGTTTCGCCCACGCAGTGGGCTTTATCGAGTCAGACAGATCTACCTGGAAAATGAGCAACATGGAGATATATATAGGGTACAGTCAGGTGGAGAATGCTGGGTCAGGTGGAGAATGCTGGGTCAGGTGGAGAATGCTGGGTCAGGTGGAGAATGCTGGGTCAGGTGGAGAAAGCTGCATGTGAGTCTTAAAAGTAGTGTGATAGTTAAAAACATAGTGTGACTTAAAGGACCTGCAGTGTACCATTCTTGAGTTCTAGGTGGGATAGCGTTGAAGAAGTTTCTTGGCAATAGGTTCAGCTATGTTGTAGAAGCCGTTGTTCTGGTTGAAGTTGTTGGATATACAGATGAGTGATGATTCTAGGATTCTTCGGTATTGCGTGTTGTCTTCTCTGGCGATGAGTCTTGCGTTTCTGTAGTTGATTAAATGGTTGTGTAAATTTCGGTGTTGAACACAGGCATTTCTTGAGTCGTCAGATCTGCCTGCGTACTGGTGTTCTGAAATGCGTGTTTGTAGGTCTCTGGATGTTTCGCCAACGTATAATTTGCTGCAGCCATTACAAGGGATTGTGTATACCCCTGCCGTGGATTGAAGCTTTTCCTGTATGTTACTGGTAATGTCCTTAATGGTGGTGGATGTGGAGGTGGATACTCGGAATGAGGTCTTAGAAAAATGTTGGAAACTTGTTTGGAAATAGAGTTGGTGGGAAGGACTATGTATCTCTTCTCAGCAGTGTCTTCTCTGGGTGTGTTGAAGATGTTTAATGCCCGTCGTCTGCAGTCTCTAATGAAGTGACGAGGATAGTGAAGTTTGGAAAAACTTGTTCAATGAGGGAGCATTCTTCTTCAAGGAACTCACTGCTGCAGATTCTGAGTGCGCGCAGGAAAAAGCCTATAATTACACCACGTTTAATTTTGGTGTCGTGGTGAGAGTAGAAGTGGAGAAGATCGTGTTGATTGGTAGGTTTTCGATAGACTTTAAAACGAAGTTCATGGTCAGCTTTGCAGAGAAGAACATCAAGGAAAGGAAGAGTGTTGTCGACTTCTTCTTCTAGTGTGAACTGGATTGATGGCTCAACCTGGTTGAGTTCGTGTTGGAGAGCTTGAACGTTGAAGCGTCTGGGAGTTATGATGAGAATGTCGTCAACATAACGAAGCCAGGTGACAGAAGAGGAATAATAGTGGAAAATCGCTCGGCTTCCAAATGTTCCATATATAGGTTCGCAAGGACGGCACTAAGTGGCGATCCCATGGGTAGTCCAAAGTTTGCTGAAAGAGTTGGTTTTCGAAAGAGAAACATGTAAAGCCCACACATAGTTCAACAAGGTCGATGAAATCGCTGGCTGGAAGAGGAAGATCAAGCGAGTCGTCAATTTTCCTGCGCAAGAGATCGATAGCTTGTGTAGTAGGTACTTTGGTGAATAGGGATGTTACATCAAGGCTGGAGAGTTTCATGTTTCTGATGTTGATGTTGCGAATGCGATTGAGAAGGTCACCAGAGTGTTTGAGATGTGCTGGACTGATGGTGCCCAAAAGTTTGGAGAGGTCTTTAGCGAGAATTCCTGAGATTTGGTGGGGAGCACTCCCTATTCCCGAGGATATGGGCCTCCAACACGAACTCAACCAGGTTGAGCCATCAATCCAGTTCACACTAGAAGAAGAAGTCGACAACACTCTTCCTTTCCTTGATGTTCTTCTCTGCAAAGCTGACCATGAACTTCGTTTTAAAGTCTATCGAAAACCTACCAATCAACACGATCTTCTCCACTTCTACTCTCACCATGACACCAAAACTAAACGTGGTGTAATTATAGGTTTTTTCCTGCGCGCACTCAGAATCTGCAGCAGTGAGTTCCTTGAAGAAGAATGCTCCCTCATTGAACAAGTTTTTTCCAAACTTCACTATCCTCGTCACTTCATTAGAGACTGCAGACGACGGGCATTAAACATCTTCAACACACCCAGAGAAGACACTGCTGAGAAGAGATACATAGTCCTTCCCACCAACTCCATTTCCAAACAAGTTTCCAACATTTTTTCTAAGACCTCATTCCGAGTATCCACCACCATTAAGGACATTACCAGTAACAGACAGGAAAAGCTTCAATCCACGGCAGGGGTATACACAATCCCTTGTAATGGCTGCAGCAAATTATACGTTGGCGAAACATCCAGAGACCTACAAACACGCATTTCAGAACACCAGTACGCAGGCAGATCTGACGACTCAAGCAATGCCTGTGTTCAACACCGAAATTTACACAACCATTTAATCAACTACAGAAACGCAAGACTCATCGCCAGAGAAAACAACACGCAATACCGAAGAATCCTAGAATCATCACTCATCTGTATATCCAACAACTTCAACCAGAACAACGGCTTCTACAACATAGCTGAACCTATTGCCAAGAAACTTCTTCAACGCTATCCCACCTAGAACTCAAGAATGGTACACTGCAGGTCCTTTAAGTCACACTATGTTTTTAACTATCACACTACTTTTAAGACTCACATGCAGCTTTCTCCACCTGACCCAGCATTCTCCACCTGACTGTACCCTATATATATCTCCATGTTGCTCATTTTCCAGGTAGATCTGTCTGTGACTCGATAAAGCCCACTGTGTGGGCGAAACGTTGTCAATAAAGGATCACATTATACTGCTTATGTGTTTATTTTTCCATTGTGTCGGTATTTTATACCATTTATTTCCACATTATCTAGTTACCTGCTTTTTTATGACACATCGTTGCCAGACGTATCGCAGCTGGGTTTTGTGATTTATTTGTGGTTTAAAGACCGAAACTAAAACCAGCTTTAATTAATTTAACCTAATTTAAAATAAAACCGCATTTGAGGGGAAAACTGGATGCGTTAAGAAACTGACGCTGAGCACAACGTTAAAAAATAATAACAAGGAAATGAACAAACCATACCACGGGCGGGGCTTGAACTCGTGGCGAGTGAGTAAGCCACTGGGCCAACTGGCTACAATAAGATTCATCCAACTAGGTATATTTATACACCATAAGGAGGTTAGCATAGGCCACCACTGTGACCACAATTACAAGTTTTTACAGATGAATCTCCCGCCTGCGTGGCCATGACGAGCTCTAGCTCTGAGCCGCTGATTAGAATCAACCAGGAAATCCAGTCTGGAACCAGACCGCGGGGACGGTGACCCTCACGGTTCAAATATATGAGAGTTTACGGTACAAACGTTTGTCATAAGTTATAATCATATTGGATATATTATTTTAGTTTAATACTTAATTTTTTGTATTTAGAATCTCAAAAAATAGGACCATATATCATATTTTAAAATTACTGTGCACACACACACAGGAGCTGAGTCTCGACCCCTGCAACCACAATTAGGAGAGTACACACACACTGGAAACAAAACTTGATGGAGTTGCTTTTGTGACTAGGAAAAACTTGCCACGTCTGCCGCTGTCAAAGTGTGTGTTGTCCACACAAGAGAAACTTCTCCCAGGCTGCCACTGTGATGTCTCCCTCAAGAGCCAACAAGACGCTTCTCCCCAGGAACAAGCTGGAGGCCCTCCAGAGGAAAGTAATTCAACGAGTGTTGTCTCTGGCAAGTGTCTTTTTGCTGGAAAGTACCTAGAAAAAAAGGCACTTTTGCGTTCGGAACTCTTTGCTCAAGTCAGTATTGTAACGAGGTCATTTAACAAGGGTTAGCTTTGCGAACTGGTTCAAGAAAGTAATTCAGTGAGTATTGTCTGTGGCAACTGACTTTCTATTGGAAAATAATTGGTGGTTCCTTCCGCAAACGTAATTGTCTCTTGTCTCAGATCGTCTCTTAACCTTAAGTAGGGAAGGAGGTCTTGATGCCGGTGAAACGCTCTTGCTCCGAGGAATTGATGCTACCCTCACTTTCCTTTGATCAAGCCTTGTATACTTCCAGTAGCCTCCTTGGGTTTATGCCCCCACAAATACAGTAACATTAAAACCACCTTTAGAGGACTAGTTGGAAAAAAAAAAACTCCAGGTTTACGTGGTTTCAAGACCATGTTTATTCACTTCATATAAATTTTAGAAATTTATTCATCTGTAAACAAATTGATTTTTTTTTTTTTAATTTCGAAGGAAATTTGTAGAATGAAGATATTGAGAGACTGAAAGTAAGAAATTAAAAAAAGGAGGAAGTAAAGGTGTGAAAATACATTACTGCTGAAAATTGAAGCTGTATATAAAACGACAAAGCAAGACAGTGATGGAGTGAATGATGATGAAAGCGTTTCTTCTTTTCCGTGTCACCCCACCTCGGTGGGAAATGGAAGTGTTAAAAAAAAAAAAAAAAAAGGCCAACGTTAATAGGCGAATGGAATTAAAAAAAAACAGTAAAAACATATTTAAATATAACGGTGAAAAATATTCCACATGCAATTAATTCTAAATATTTTATTTTAAATCATATTTTATTTATGGAGAAGCAAAGATACGTACTGAAATTTAATTTTACAATATGTAAAATCAAAATCCCGGGTTCCATATAGGTTAGATAAGTGTGATGGTCTCTCGTGAAGCCTTCAAGAGGAAACTGGACAAATATCTTCACCAGGTTCCAGATCAACCAGTCTGTGATGGATATTTGGGTCAGCTGGCCACCAGTAGTAACAGCCTGGTTGACCAGACAAGCACTAGACGAGCCTGGCCCATGGCTGGGCCCCTGGAGTAGAAACTCTTTTGAAACTCAAGTGTTCTTTAAGAGGTACGAGAGATGAACAGCCTACTCAGTGTGGTTACCATGAAGGAACAATACCGTGGCTGGAACAATACCGTGGCTGGAACAATACCGTGGCTGGAACAATACCATGGCTGGAACAATACCGTGGCTGGAACAATACCGTGGCTGGAACAATACCATGGCTGGAACAATACCGTGGCTGGAACAATACCGTGGCTGGAACAATACCGTGGCTGGAACAATACCGTGGCTGGAACAATACCGTGGCTGGAACAATACCGTGGCTGGAACAATACCATGGCTGGAACAATACCGTGGCTGGAACAATACCGTGGCTGGAACAATACCGTGGCTGGAACAATACCGTGGCTGGAACAATACCGTGGCTGGAACAATACCGTGGCTGGAACAATACATAAATACTCACTTGAGACTAAAACTTGTGACGACATTTCGATCTGACTTTTATTATTAACAAGCATAATACATATTCAACATCTATCCTATTTTGCAAAGCCATTTCAAACTAGATTTTAATAGCCCCAGCCATTTGTTTACATGCAATCAACACTAGGCAGGATGCTACAGAGTTGGGGGAAAGAGCTACTGTAGTTCTTTTTCCACTGTAGACTAGTTTCCACTGGCCATTAACTAGGGTGTCCATGTTTCAGCAAGCAAACAACCGCAACATGGCCCGGTACACACGGCAAACACCTAGGTTTGCTTCCTGTTCCAACCGGGATGCCATGATGAAGATACACTGGATGCTGCTGTCGCATGTTTTCTCTGTATCAGGATAAATGACCTGTGTCGTCTGCTTGGATCTATGTATTGGCTGTGGCGTATTTTTGTGTACCTATTCTGCTCCGTGGCACCGTGGCACCTTATTTAAATTAGAAAAAAAAAAAAGTTTAAAGGATATGAAAAAATACCAGTGTAAACAGATGTAAACACATGAGAGCGGTCAGGTTTTATTTTCTATTTTCACTATGGTATTTGTGTCATATTTGTAATCATGCATTTTACTGTTATTTCTTCCACTATTAAGGAAAATAAATTTTATCAGTTTTATAATAGTGAAATTCCTGGTAGGTAAGTTATCTGTGGCTACGCAAATGAAATCAAGATCATTTAAGATAACATCACTATCAATAATCCACACCAAGGTGGTGGAAGCCCAGAATTTAACGAGCCAGAAACATCTTAAGTTCAATATTCTACCTCCTCTCTGACGGCCCCATCTTTGACACAGATTCCCTCGCTGACTTTTTGACACCAACAGATTTATTACACAACCTTTGAATATACTTCCTTGATCACTCCTCACACCCCTGACTAACTCTACCTCCGTTATACTCTTCACCCTCGCTAATCTGATCAAGCATATTAAACACCATACCCTATCCTGCAGCGCTGTATTACTCTGGAGTTTACCTGGAGAGGGTTTTGGGGGTTAACGCCCTAGTTTCGATTATAATAAGTTTTCTACCATACGTCCAAAACGTATTATGGATAGTTGATAATGTGAGTAAATTGTCCAAGTCGGACCGAAACGTCGTAAGCTCTCTACGTGCGCGTTATTTGGTAACACAAGTTACACTGGAGACCTGGAGAGAGTTCCGGGGGTCAACGACCCCGCGGCCCGGTCTGTGACACTAAGAAATTTACTCCGAGTAGACTTTTTCTTTAAGTTGTTTTGCAAGTGAAATAAAATGACCTCAATAGCAAATGAGCCAGCATTCAAGAAATCACAATAAAACACGTGATTACTAAAATGAAAAACAAACCACATCGAAATCAGGAAATACGACCTTTCATGTGCTTTCACATGTAAACACATGAAGATATGTTGGCACACATCTTTTCATTTCATGAACCAGCATATTGAGGTCTTTCTTTGTGGAAAATTATCATAGTAAATGACCCAATGTGCATTTTTGGTGTTTCCTACTGTGTAAAAGTGGGTTGATATCAGTATAAATCAAAACTGGTCGAGGCGATAATGGAAAATTTACGTCAAAACGTTTCTGTATTCGTTTATTTAATAAGCAAACACATTTATGTACAGATCAGGACATTAATTAAAGGAAACGTTTCGCAACGAGTGGTTTCTTCAGTCTTGATACAGAGATAATTTAGAAACGAGTATATAATATCAGAAGTCGGGTGGAAATCCGCATTGGTAGTAGTAGTAAAATTGTGGTGAGATAGGTTGGAAGATGAGGAGGTACTTGTACCTCCTCCCATGGCAGACATAGGTCCCAGACACTCCCAAAACAGGGAGCCAAGGCCGGGTCACCATCTGGAAAAGACCCGGGCCGGGAGAGTACCGGCGAATCAAGAAGAAGAGATGGGTTGGGTTTGAGAAGGACCAGTCAACATCAGGCTTTCCACCTGACTCCTGCCACTATATATTCTCTTATCTTAGTTATCTCTGTATTAGGACTGAAGAAGCCACTCTGGGCGAAACGTTTCCTTTAATAAATGTCCTGAACTGTGCCTAAGTGTCTTCCACATCTTGTCGGTATTACCAGACCATTTCTCAGAACAAACAACCCACTGAGTAAATCCTGAGACACAGTATATGTTAACTGCATTTCAAACTGTAGGGTGTATGCGAATCGTAGAAGTTATGTTAGGTAAATGGACACAGGTGCAATTAATGTGACATTTTAAAATGCCAAATTAGTTGAGGTACAATATAAATAACCCGCATGTAGAAGAGAGAAACTTATGATGACAATTCTGTCCGATTTGGACCATTTACAAAGTCACACTGACACAAAAGAGTGAGGGAGTCAGTGTATATAGGCGAAGGGGACTGGGAAGGGACCAAGAGAGGAAGAAAAAGAAATGTGGTAAGGCTGGTAGTGGAAGTAGTAGTAATGGTAGTAGAAGGTAGGGAAGAGTAGTTTTGGTGACACAAGAGATGGGAAGGGGAGTGAATAGTGAATGGAGGCCAAAGTAATGGTAGAAATGGAGTGGAAGTGGGGTCAGTCTTGTGCCACTACTTTCTACCACCATTACTACTACTTCCACTACCAGCCTTACCACTACCATTACTATTTCTTCCTCGTCAGGTCGATTTCCCTTAACTTCTCCTCGTAGGACATGCCCCTTAGCTCCGGGACTAGTCTTGTTGCAAACCTTTGCATTTTCTCTAATTTCCTTACATGCTTGGCTGGGTGTGGGTTCCAAACTGGTGCTGCATTGGTGTCATCCTTGTCCCGTCAGCTGACATCACGGCTGTGGTACTCAGGCTGCGGCCCGGGTGGCAGGAGTCACTCGAATGGACCAGAGCTTTTTACCGGCGAGAACACCAGCCCTGACACCACGGCGTCGAAGACGATTGTAGTTAATTGCTGCACCACTGAAGGAGACGAGACTCACCGGGCACTTGTCATACGGCTGCTCCCGCTATAGGGCAGTAAACGGTACTCCAGTTGACATGAATGCTCACCGTGCCCCTGTCATAGGCCTATAATTGATGCATCACTTGGACACTCCTTCGGGAGCCACTGCTGGAGTAGACCGGGTCAGAACCCGTCCTTGCAAACCTATGTGAATGAAATACTCTTTGTGTTAGTGTAACTTTGTAAATGGTTCTAGTCGGTCCGAAAACTCCTATGTACAGGTTATTTGTATCTTGTTCCAGTAACACAACTGTGCCTATTGTTTTCATTTTGTCGGTAATTCTACCATTACGTATAGGTTATGTACACTGCCATACATAACAAGATACACTAACAGCAAGGTCATATAAGGCAAGAACGGAGCCAGTTAGAGAGCCGCCATTAACGAGGCCAAGGGAACGTGTGTGTGTCTGGTTTATCAGACACGTGTGGCGCTCACACCTCTCCTCTCATTATCTCTTCCTCTTCATCTTACTCCCTCTTCTCCTCCTTTCTCTTATCTCTCGTCTTCTCCCTCTATGACGTTCTCAGAGAGAATCTCTTCTGGGTTTATCAGACACATCTCGCTGGTAAAACTCTAATCATTCTCTCTCTTCATCCTGTTATTGCTTATTCTCCTCTTCCTTTTCTCCCTCATTCTCCTTTTCCTCCTCGTTCCTTGTATGCCTCTACCTTAGTTATTTCACCCTTCCTTGATCACTGATATGACCTTCCTTCAAGGGGAATACCTTGATTCCGATAGTGATCTAGATCCAAGGATAATGAGTTTCCCTTGGATCAAGCCTGATTAAGACTCCCGTATCGTTTAATCTTTCCCTTGAATGTAATAAAAATAATTTACGACCATTGGTTTACTTTGGTTTAGTGGTTTCATGGTTTATTAGAATCAAATCCTATTGACTACACGATCATTAAGAACTTAGAAACCTCACCTAACTTCACTTTAACTTAATTTTTGTTAGCTAAATTCTCCTATGTTTATCCTAGGTCAGTGTACATCCCCAGTACTGGTTACTTTAATTTCTAAACTAGGAAAAAGTTCTCCATATATACAGAAAAAGATATACCTCTTTCAATGTATATACACTTGATTACACACCTCTTGGTGTTTATAAACGTTTGTATTTATACACTAAATGTTTTACACACCTCTTGATGTATATAGTGCTTGTAATAAACACCTCTGTGTATATATACACAGTGATACACACGCACACCTCTCGGTGTATATAAGCTCCTGGCCTGAAATAACTCCTATCTCCTTTATAAGCATGTCGTTCAGGTCTTACTGAACGAGTCTTCAACCTCTTTCATTCAGTCTTCTGAAGCAAGATGAGTAAGTTTTCAGTCTGCTAGATACTCTGGTAACCCTCTTACGCCTCGCTAACGCTGTTATCAACGGTAAAATTGTTACATTATACGCACGTACCTCCTCGTAACTGAATTTCTCGCTGTGGTGGGAATAACACATCGTGCTGAGAGAGTTACCCAGATGCTGCGAGTCGATATTAATCAATTATGCTGTATGAGTTGCCTCTCACTGTGGCCTCTCAACTCATCTTCCCATTTTTTTCGCTACCTAACATACCTGGAGGGTATACTCCAGGTATGTTTGGAACCCCACCAGTGACTCGATAAAGCCCACTGTGTGGGCGAAACGTTGTCAATAAAGGATCACATTATACTGCTTATGTGTTTATTTTTCCAACCCCACCAGTTCTTGTATATCTTTATGGACTGCTAATTATGTGCAAATATAGGATACTATACGTAAACCATAACTATATTTCCTTTGTGGCCCGTGGCCTGGTGGCGAAAGCTCTCGCTTCACACTGAGTGTCCGGGTTCGATTCCCAGCAAGGGTAGAAACATTGAGCGTTTTTCCTTGCATCGGTTGTCTATGTTCACCCATCAGTAAAATGGATACCTGGGTGTTAGTGGACTGGTGTTGGTCGCATCCTGGGACAAAACTGACCTAATTTGCGGGAAATGCTCAGCATAACAAGCGGCTTTCTATATAGTAGTATGTCACTGATGTCAGCTATGGTCTGTATACCTTGTACATGTACAAATAATATACATTATACATAATGTGTGGTGTTATTTGAAGCTTACATCACACGAACAGCAATTAGAAACTTGAGGTAAACTCTCCTTATATATACAATAAGTTTACTTTGTTTTATTGAGATTAAAACATCTTTGACTGGTGTACAGGTGACATGCATCCATTTAATGACCCTCGTGTAGATGGGCTTTAAACCCAATAAATTAACTGAACCAAAGCAGTCATAGTACTAGGGGGAGAGAGCACAACTTTGTAGTACCCACAGTCAGTGGCCAGGCTTCAAACACCTTTTATTGTACAGTAATAAAGGAATGGAACAGACTGCCTGCACATGTCAAAGCCAGTCATAGCATGAACCAGTTCAAGAAGAGAGCCAAAAGCTACCTAACGTAGCGACAGAAAGGGAGGAGAATGATTTTTTTTTCAGCTAAAACACATGTAAATATAAATAATTAATTTTACGTTATTCCTAGTACGTATATCTCATTATAGTATAATAAGATATCATCTCCTTTCTAGTATAATAAGGCATTAAAACGACCCCAATGGAAATCTGACTTTTTTGGGTTATCCTAGGTTTTCTACACACATGCTGCTATGTATGATAATCTATGTAACTGTATTTGTGTATACCTGAATAAACTTACATAACCATTTGGTAATAGAAATTGTCTGATATACACACTATACACATTATGTGCATAGCTTTTAATTAGTTTAATATCTTTATTATGTACCCCATACCCATCCTGTGGGCGGCAGTCAAAAGATTACAAAGGTTCGAGGTTCTTTAACCAAAGGTTTCAAGTTGGGGGAGGAAAAAGGAATGTGGAAAATTGGTAGGTGGGGTGTGAGGAGAAGGGGGTTAATAAAGATAAGTGGCCCAACCACTTTGGCGCGTATTAATATAGATGTGTGTTAAGCGTAATTAGATGACTGTGTATATCGCCACCCATCAGACATACGGTGGTAATAAACTATTTACTTGGTGGAAAATTAAACACAGTGCAGTATAATACAATCCTTTAACTACATTTCGTCCATACAGTTGGCTTTATAAAGTCACAAACAGATCTACCTGGGTAAAACGTACACGCTTGGAGGAGGTGGTGGTGTTGATTTGCCGGGATTTCTCCCGGCCCAGGTCTATTCCATATGGCGACGACCCGGCTCCGGCTACCTGTCGCGGGAGTATCTGAGACCTATGTCTCCCATGGGAGGAGGTACAAGTACCCCCTCATCGTTGGGACCAACTGTCCCCAGGCCTAGCCACATTCCCCACCCGCACAAGGCTCGTAGGGAGAAGCTAGGCCTCTCTGGTCTGCCATCCTCCCCGCCCCAGGGAGGCTGACGGGAAGGGCAGTCTTGAGAGCTGCAGATGGTAGCAAGCTCCAGCTTTGGCACCTACCCTGCCCTAAAAGGGCTGGGCATGGTGATTCAAAACGCTTGGAAGTTCACTATTCTTTCAGTGGTTGTCCTGCATACTGTGATATCAACTGTTTACTGTGATTTTATTGCATAGTAACGCATGTGTAAATTACCTAGAATAACCCAAAAGTCAGTGACTTATTTTCAGTGGGGTTCTTGGTTATTGCTTTAACTCTTCGGATTGTCTGGAGGTTACCTTAAGGGATTAATGTGTATGATAAACTACCAGAATATAATATTGAAACCTTAGTGGAGTTTGTTTACCAACAAGTCAGGTGTTTAATTTCATATTAGCTGTCACGACGAGAGACATTTGTCAAATGATATAGACAATCCAGTAGAGAGATGGTATGGTATAGAATAGATGTATAGTAGAGAGATGGTATGATATAGAATAGGAGATGCATAGTAGAGAGATGGTATGGTATAGAATAGATGCATAGTAGAGAGATGGTATGGTATAGAATAGGAGATGCGTCATCCCTCCTATCCTGCCTCAGGACTGTGTTACTTCACGTTGGTTGTGAGGTTTGAGAATCATAATCTAAGAACCCAGTATACCCACTTCCTCATTTGGCTTGTGTAGCACGGAACTTTCCCCATTCGTTAAATGAAAATTTAGGGGATTATGAAATGAAAGATTATATTTTAACACGGTGGTATTCTCCCACCGAGGCAGGTTGATGATAAATCACCATCATTCACACTGTCTTTGCAGAGCGCAGATACGACAGTTGAGATGTCACTGTATACCTCAAATATCCCAAACCTCTCCTTTAAAGTGTAGGCATTGTACTTACCACCTCCAGGACTCGAGTCCGGTTTCCCTGAAATTTTCCTCATTTACGATTTTTTTTTTTTTTGACATTGCATTGTCATTAGACAAATTTAACTACATTAACTGGTCCTAAACTGCCAGAAAACTGCTATTATACTTCAGTAATACTCTAATTATAGTGACTAAATTATTGCACGAGTGAGACAAGAGACGCCTGCCTGGCATGAAATAATATAATATCATTATTTCTACAAGTACAAGGTATACAGACCATAGCTGACATCAATGACATACTACTATATAGAAAGTCCCTTGTTATGCTGAGCATTTTCCGCAAATTAGGTCAGTTTTGTCCCAGGATGCGACCCTGGTCACAGACCGGGCCGCAGGGGCGTTGACCCCTGGAATTCTCTCCAGGTAGGTAGACTCCAGGTAGACACCAGTCCACTAACACCCAGGTACCCATTTTACACTGATGGGTGAACAAGGACAACAGGTGTCTTATGGAAACACGTTCCTAATATTTTCCAGCCGTACCGGGGATGCGAACCCCGGACCTCAGTGTGTGAGCTGAGTGCGCTAGCGATCGAGCATCGCTATTTTGTGATGGGATGCGGTTTTTTATCCTTAATATTCTCAAGTAAATTAACTGTTAAGTGAGTAATTGTAATATTTTGGTTCCTCGTGCATTAATAAATCTAAATGGCTGGTTGGTACTTGGGGCGTAAATAATTTCCACACTTATTATCGTCTCCATCAAAGACACAAGTGAATTCCTCGGACCTTAATGATTATTATTATAATCAAAAGAAGCGCTAAACCACAAGGGTTATCCTCGGACCTTCAGGGAACTTTTACGAGAGACTTTTTTTATATTAAAGGGCATTTTAACTCAGTCATTTTTAACTTGATATTTGTGATGAGCATTTTTTTCGTTGCCTTTTATATCGCTTATTTACTTAAACCTAATATTTTTTTAAGTTAATTTCGCATAGGGAATTTATTATAATACAGTATACAATTTTTACCTAATATTTTTCACAAACTTTTTTTCACGAAACTTGAGTTATTTTCAATCTCACAATTGGAAACTATATTGAAGACATTTGTCTGCACAACAGACAAATTCTGCGTAGGAATTGGAAGTTTATTAGGGTATCCCATAACTCATCTCTCACAGTAAAGTCCGGGGTTCGATCCCAGGTACGGATGGAAAATATTAGGACGTGTTTGCTTAAGACACCTGTTGTCCAAGTTCACCTAGCAGTAAACAGGTACCTGGGTGTTAGTGGACTGGTGTGGGTAGCATCCTGGGACAAAACTGACCTAATTTGCGGGAAATGCTCAGCATAACAAGGGACTTTCTATATAGTAGTATGTCATTGATGTCAGCTATGGTCTGTATTACTTGTACTTATAGAAATAGATATTATAGGTATATTATTATAATGGGGAAGCACTAAACCCGTAGGATTATACAGCGCCTGGGGGGTGGAATGGAAGGTATTCAGGTTTAATTCAGGGAACTGGAGCACAGTTCCAATTCCCTAGATCAAAAGCCCCTCACCAACATCAAGGAACCTTCCTTGAGGGGACGAGGTGCTATAACAGTGCATCTTTATCAACTATATCCTGTCAATATTCCCATGGTATTCACTTTTACATGTTGTAATTAGACATTAATCTCTTTACAGGCGCACTCCACCTGGTTGCTGGAGGATCCTCAAGTGTAAGTGGCTACCAACCTGGTTGCTGGAGGATCCTCAAGTGTAAGTGGCTACCAACCTGGTTGCTGGAGGTTCCTCAAGTGTAAGTGGCTACCAACCTGGTTGCTGGAGGATCCTCAAGTGTAAGTGGCTACCAACCTGGTTGCTGGAGGATCCTCAAGTGTAAGTGGCTACCAACCTGGTTGTTGGAGGTTCCTCAAGTGTAAGTGGCTACCAACCTGGTTGTTGGAGGTTCCTCAAGTGTAAGTGGCTACCAACCTGGTTGTTGGAGGTTCCTCAAGTGTAAGTGGCTACCAACCTGGTTGTTGGAGGTTCCTCAAGTGTAAGTGGCTACCAACCTGGTTGCTGGAGGATCCTCAAGTGTAAGTGGCTACCAACCTGGTTGTTGGAGGTTCCTCAAGTGTAAGTGGCTACCAACCTGGTTGCTGGAGGATCCTCAAGTGTAAGTGGCTACCAACCTGGTTGCTGGAGGTTCCTCAAGTGTAAGTGGCTACCAACCTGGTTGTTGGAGGTTCCTCAAGTGTAAGTGGCTACCAACCTGGTTGCTGGAGGATCCTCAAGTGTAAGTGGCTACCAACCTGGTTGCTGGAGGATCCTCAAGTGTAAGTGGCTACCAACCTGGTTGCTGGAGGATCCTCAAGTGTAAGTGGCTACCAACCTGGTTGCTGGAGGATCCTCAAGTGTAAGTGGCTACCAACCTGGTTGCTGGAGGATCCTCAAGTGTAAGTGGCTACCAACCTGGTTACTCGAGGTTCCTTGACTGAAAAAGTGGCTTCTCATACCTGGTTGCTTCTCCATGTTACATGCTGACAAATTAACAGCATTTAAACTGATTGTATAATGTTGGTAGAATTACCGATGATGTTAGGTAAAAGGACACAAATGCAACTAATGTGACATTTTGTTGTGGCAACGTTTCGCTCTCCAGGAGCTTTGTCAAGACATTACAAACAATACATGGACACAGGGTATATATAGGCTTAGAGTGAGGTGTAATGCTAGTGGTGGTGGTAGTAATATTAGTTGTAGTTATACAATATGATAGAACAATCAACTTGCACATCAATAAAAGGTTATAAAAGCTATTGGGTAGCATAAAAATAGGTTCGACAAATATTTCTGTTAGTGGTTGGATTTGAGAAGGTCTGTTTGTGTTCCTCTGTTATGTTCTTGTGTAGTATTAGCAGCAGAGACTGTGGGATGGCACGGTTTATGGTTTTGAGGAGGATTTTTGCTAATACTTCAGAGATGGTGAAGCTGCCTTTATTTTGCTTGATTGTTAGAAACGGTGATTAATGATTCAAGGCATTTACGCCTGCAGAAATTAGGCTCTGATCACTAATTGGGCGTCGTTGAATTTCATGAGGCGATTGGTGGAATTCCGGTGCTGTATGCAGGTGTTATTCAAGATATAATTCCTACATGTGTTAATGTGTTCATTGAGGCGTGTTTCGAGGTTCCTTGCTGTTTCACCTACGTATATCCTGTCACAGCCTCCACAAGGTATAGTGTAAACTCCTGCATTGACTCGTTCATGGTTTTTCGATTTTTGTCCTGGTTAGATCCCTTATGGAAGTACTGGTTGTGTTGGTGACTAGTGTTAGTTTGTAGGGGTACCATGGAAACATTCAGTGTAATCTGGCTGTTGGGAAGGATTATAACTGTTAGGAATGATGTTGGTGCATGGAGAATTTATGATTTGAAGAGCTTTTTTCTTGCAGTCTTTGATGAAAAAGGAAGGAAAATGAAGATCAGTGAAGGTTTGATGTATGTATGTACATTCCTCGTCAAGAAACTCAGGACTACAAATTCGGTAAGCTCTTAGGAAAAATCCGATGATGCCTCTTTTGGTCTGGAATAGAAGTGGGCAAGATAATTTTTGTTGGTAGGTTTACGGTAAACTTGAAACCGGTATGCCGTCTTAGCCAATTGTATACGGGGCACCTGGAAGCTGGACACTTCACCAACACCATCCCCACCAGCGTCACTTGGTTACGTTATGTGGACGACGTCCTCAAAATAACTCCCAAACGTTTTGATGTGCGGAATCTTCAGGCAAGGCTCGACACAGTTGAACCGGCTTTCCAGTTTACACTAGAAGAGTCCAATGACAAGCTACCTTTTCTAGAAGGTTAGTTGATAACAATCTAAGGTTTCAAGTTTACCATAAACCTACCAACAAAAATGATCTCGCACACTTCTATTCCAGCCAAGATAAGACCAAAAGAGGCATCATCATCAAATTTTTCCTATGATCATAATACCGAATTTGTAGTCCTGAGTATTTTGACGAGGAATATACATACATACACCACACATTCACTGATCTACATTTTCCTTCCTTTTTCATCAAAGACTGCAAGAAAAGAGCTCTTCAAATCATCAATTCTCCATGCACCAACATCATTCCTAACAGTTATAATCCTTCCCAACAGCCAGATTACACTGAATGTTTCCATGGTACTCACACAAACTAACACTAGTCACCAACACAACCAGTACTTCCATAAGGGATCTAACCAGGACAAAAATCGAACCACCATGAACGAGTCAATGCAGGAGTTTACACTATACCTTGTGGAGGCTGTGCCAGGATATATGTAGGTGAAACAGCAAGAAACCTCGATAATTGCTGTTTCTAACACAAAATAAAGGCAGCTTCACCATCTCTGAAGTATTAGCAAAAATCCTCCTCAAAACCATAAACCGTGCCATCCCACAGTCTCTGCTGCTAATACTACACAAGAACATAACAGAGGAACACAGACCTTCTCAAATCCAACCACTAACAGAAATATTTGTCTAACCTATTTTTATGCTACCCAATAGCTTTTATAACTTTTTATTGATGTGCAAGTTGATTGTTCTACCACATTGTATTACTGCTAATATTATTATTACTACTACCACCACTGTTATTACACCTCACTAAGCCTATATATACCCTGTGTCCATGTATTGTTTGTAACAGCTTGACAAAGCTCCTGGAGAGCGAAACGTTGCCACATTAAAATGTCACATTAGTTGCACTTGTGTCCTTTTATATAGTATTTAAACTGTTCTTGCAGTAGCATGTGCTTGAATGCAACACAGCATATGAAATGCAAGTATCTGTGCATCATATGTCCTAATATCAGTTAGTTTTGATCCAAGGAAGAGAAGGGCAGCTTCTATTCCTTGGATCAACAGACCATCATCTCAGTTCAAGGCCTTGATGCTGAAGGGCTCTTAATACAAGGAATTGTAGCTACCCTTCCCTTCCTTAGATCAAACCTGATTACCTCCCTTTCCTCAGGCAGCAAGCAATACTCAGACCACTCAAGGAAGATTCCTTGATAATGAAAAGGGACTCTTAAAGAATTAAGGCCTGATCTTCCCCTTCATTGGATCAAATTTCCTCCCATTTCCCTGGCATTGTATGACCCCTACAGGTTTAGTGCTCCCACATAAAATATATTTAGGCAGAAGTACAAAACCTCCTGTGAGAACTAATACCATAAATGAGAGAATCTTGCATGAAAACTCTAAAGCTTCTACTATACAATACAGAGCTGGACAAAGGACTCCATCAGAGAGGTGGTATTGATGCCAGTGAAGGGCTCTTGATCCAAGTAATTGAAGCTTTCTTTTCCTTGAATTAAACCTGATTGTGGTATAAACCTTGGTAATAAATACCGACAAGTTGGTTTAGTAAAACACGTAAGCAAACACTAGGACATATTTATTAGAAAGTGTATCAGTCCTGAGGCCATTAGAAGTGATCAAGGTCTCAGGACCGAAACGTTTTCTAATAAATATGTCCTAGTCTTTGCTTATGTTTTTCTAAACTAAACCTGATTGTCCTCCATTTCCTATCATTGTATTCTCATAAAGTATTGCAAGGATAGGGCAGCTGCATTCTGGGGTGCACCAGTCTGGTGGCTAGAGCTCTCGCTTCACACACGGGGGGTCCAGGTTCGATTCCCGGCGGGTGGAAACATTTCGACGTGTTTCCTTACACCTGTTGTCATGTTCACCTAGCAGCAAATAGGTACATACCTGGGTTGTTAGTTGACTGGTGTGGGTCACATCCTGGGGGACAAGATTAAAGACCCCAATGGAAATAAGACAGTCCTCGATGATGCACTGACTTTCTTGGGTTATCCTGGGTGGCTAACCCTCTGGGGTTAAAAATCCAAAGAAATCTTATCTTTATCACAGGGACCCAAAATTTTGTCCCCTGTGTGGAACTGTCTAAATTTATTTAAAGTTTTTGAACAAGCTTATTTTTCTAAACAGAACTGCGTAAACGAAAATGAAATCAGACGAAAATCTGCCATTTTATGGTGCACTGCCCCCTGTGGTTTAGCGCTTCTATTTGATTATAATAATAATAATAATAATAATAATATGGTGCACTGCTGTGCTGTATGACCCTTTTTGGTTTAACGCTTCTTTTTTATTATAATAAATATGGTACACTGAAGTTGACACAAGGCCGGGTTCTAGGAGTAGAAAAACGCTTGGATTATTATTATTATAATCAAAAGAAGCGCTAAACCAAAAAACGCTTGGAACTCGTCAAAGGTATATACAGTAGCTGTATGACTCTTATGGTTTTGGCGCTTACTTATTATTATAAGTTATACTCATCAGCAAACATCAACTTTAATGCACATAGCAATATTTACATTGGCCCATTCATTTACACAAAATTGACAGTTTGGGAATTTCTTATTTTAATGTCTTACACTATGTGCACTAGTTTCTTGCATTAGATAAGTCATATTAACATGTATTAATATGCAATCAATTCTCTTGAGCTCATTGTAATTCCTAAAGTTATTGTTACAACCACCTAGACTGTATAGACAAGCAATCCTTTTTATTGCCTTATTAATCTTAAGATAGGCTTTAGTTTGCCTAAAATGCTCTGCATACTAAGGGGCTTTCTGCAGAACTCTTAAATGTCACCCATCCCTGTACATTATATCATGCTGAAAGAATCTAATCTAGATGTGTTTGAAGGTGTTTAGTACTGGATACATTGGAAGATGCTTAGCCTGACAGCCCCACATGGAATAATATACTTATAAAAATACTTAAATTTCTTTTATCTAGAAAATTGTAAAAAAATACTTGGGTTATTCTGCATTAATAACCATTCCCTGTAAGGTGCTTTTTGTGTGCGCCTAAAATATATGTATGCTGTGTACGAGTTGGGAGCAGTACGAAACTCTGGTACCACTATAATGTGTACTGTGCATTTTTTAGGCCTAGCTATATTGTTCACTTAATATGATAGTGTGAACATGTTATCAGGTTTTTATATTCATTTGAAAGTAGGGAAAAAGAGAAAAGAAAAAAAAGCAGCTATGATTCATTTTACAGCAATTTTTGCTTTACAGCGGTAGCCTGGAACCTAACCTACCATATAAGCGGGGCTTGCCTGTACTTATAAATCGTACAACAACCATCCCCAGAGTACTAGAACATATTGCAGTTAGTTTCTTCATGGGAGGTGCCTTGATGCTGAAGGGCTCTTGATCCAAAGAACTGGAACTACCCTTCTTTGGGTTAATCTGATTATCAAAATCATTGAGTGTCATCTCCTCAAGGGAGGTTCCTTGATGCCAGTGAAGGGCTCTTGATCCAAGGAATTGGACCTGTTCTTCCCTTTGATCAAACATAATTGTCTTCCATTCGTGAGCACTATATGAACTTTATGGGTTTAGTATTTCTACCTAAATAATAATAATAAGAATCCTATGGGTTTAGCTCTTCCTCAACGAGCACGCAGAATTTACCTCCAACGGCGTCTTCGCTGATGGACCCTCCTTTAATCCTGACACACTCGTAGACTTTCTGACAGAAACTGACTTACTACACAAACTCTGAAGATTATACCTCTAGCACCTCCCTCAGCCCCTTCTACCTCGATCTCTTGCTACCCTCTATCCCTGCACTATCCACTGTCCTGCTGCACTCCATACCCTACTAATCATCCATCTCCCGCTTACAATCTATTCTCCCTGCATCCTGTCCTGCCCTGCCGTGCTGTATAACCCTTGTGGTTTAGCGCTTCTTTTGATTATAATAATAATTAGCTCTTCCTCCTACATAGTTTAGCACTTCTTTTGATTATAATAATCTTCCTCCTACATGCCCCTAGGGAATTGGATCTGTGATCAAACTGCCTGAAAGTCTTCCACACCCCCCCTCCCTTCCCCACAAGTGCTGTATAATCCCTAAGTGTTTAGTGCTCCCCATGATAATCCTACATGAAGTATATGGTAGTTATCATTGAAAGAATCAAGATTAAGATGGAGAGCAGGATCACAGTTGAACAAGGAGGCTTTAGGAAGGGTAGGGAGTGTGTAGACCAAGTATTAAAACATATAGGCGAACAATATTTTGATAAGGGAAAGGGGTTTTTATTGCCTTTATGGATTTTGAAAAGTCGTATGATAGGGTCGATAGGGGACAATGTGGCAGATGTTGCAAAATGTATGGAATAGGAGGTAGGTTACTGAAGGCAGTGAAGAGTTTTTACGAGGATAGTGAGACTCGGGTTAGAGCATGTAGGAGAGAGGGAGATTATTTCCCAGTAAAAGTAGACCTTAGGGATGTGTGATATCACCATGGTTGCTCAATATATTTATAGATGGGGGTTGTAAGAGAAGTGAATGCTCGGGTGTTGGCAAGAGGTGTGGGATAAAAAGATGAAGAATCTAACACAGTGAGAGTTCAGTTGCTTTTTGCTGATGACACTGTGCTTTTGGGAGATTCTGAAAAGTTGCAGAGGTTGGTGGCCAAGTTTGGAACGGTGTGTAAAAGAAGGAAATTATAAGTGAACATAGGAAAGAGTAAGGTGATAAAAAAAATTAGGTAATGATGGAATAGATATCAGATTGGAGGGTGTATGGAAGAAATAAATGTATGCAGACGTTTTAGAGTGGACTTGTCAGCAGATGGGTCCATAAAAGATGAGGGGAATCATAGAATTGATGAGGGGGAGAAAGGTGAGTGGTGCACTGAAGAGTCTGGAGACGAAGAATGTTATCCATGGAAGCGAAGGGGGAAATGTATGGGAATATAGTTACACAATGCTCTATGGGTGTGAAGCATGGGTGGTGAATGTTGTAACAAGAAAGCTGGAGGCAGTGGAGGTGTCTGAGGGCAATGTGCGGTGTGAATATGCAGAGAATCCGTAGTTTGGAAATTAGGAGGTGCGGGGTTACTAAAAGTATTATCCAAAGGGCTGAGGAGGGGTTGAGGTGGTTCGGACATTTACAGAGAATAGAACAAAATAGAATGACCTGGAGAGCATATAAATATGTAGCAGAAGGCAGGGTATGGGTCGGCTCGGCCTAGGAAAGGTTGGAGGGAGGGGGTAAAGGTTTTGTGCACGAGGGGCTTGGACTTCTAGTAAGCATGCTGGAGCATGTTAAGAGTGGAAACAAATAGTTTTTTATGACCTGATGTACTGTTGGAGTGTATGCAAAGTAACATTTATGAAAGGATTCAAGGAAACTGGCAAGCCAGACTAGAATCCTGGAGATGGGAAGTACAGTGCCTGCACTCTTAGAGGAGGGGTGTTGCAGTTTTTTAACTGTAGTGTAGGCACACCTCTGGCAAGATAGTGATGGAGTGAATGATGAAAGTGTATCTTCTTTTTTTGGGTCATCTCTTAGGTGGGAAATGGCTGATGTGCTAATAAAAAAATAGTGAAGTATATACAACAAAGTGTTAAACCCATAAGGTTCATACAGTGCCTGAGAAATGGGAGGTAAAGTGTGATATATCAGAAAGGAGACCCAAATTCCTTGGATCAAGAGCAATTTCAGTATTAAGGTAACTACCAAAGGGATAAAACAAAATATCAAGATGAGCGAGTGTACATACCAGTATTAGTCTCCTCAAGGGAGGTTCCTTGATGCTGGTGAGGGGCTCTTGATCTTACCCTTCCCTTCCTTGGATCAAATGTTTCCCAATCCCATTGGTGCTGTATGGGTTTAATGCTCCCCCCCCCTCCTTTCCATGACTAATAATACTAGCATTACTGATCTCTAGTCAGTACTGCTGTATGACCCTTGTGGTTTAGTGCTTCTTTTGATTATAATAAGTCAGTACTACACCTTATACCATCCTTAGTAAATGTAAGTAGTGTCAGTACTATGCCTAGTATTGTCTCTTGGTAAATGTGGAGGGTTGGCACTGTCCCTGGTAAATGTAAAGGACTGTCAGTTGGGTTATAACAAGGACATTGCAAAATATGGTTATGCTACAGAATGATCAACAGATGGGTTACCCTAACTTAGTTTAATGTCTGGCAAGTCACTTATCTTCCTCCGTAAGCCATGCGTGTAGTAAGAGGCGACTAAAATGCCGGGAGCAAGGGGCTAGTAACCCCTTCTGTATAAATTACTAAACTTTAGAGATACTTTTGTTTCTTTTTAGGCCACCCTGCCTCTGTGGGATTATTATTATTATAATCAAATAGAAGCGCTAAACCACAGGGGTTGCCTCTGTGGGATACGGCTGGCTTGTTGGAAAAGTCGCTACAAATTTTTTTCACAAAACAATTGAGGTAATTTAAAAGGATATATGTAAAACTCTTTATTAAATGCACTAATTAGTGCAATTCTGGAATGCTCACACACGCATTTTACAAAACACACTTCCCTTTTAAGACCGGACTGAGGACATGTTAATTATAAGCAACCCTGATTTTTTTTTGTGCCCTATTTTGAACTTAAAATGGCATTATCCTGCTGCCAAAAACAAACTGACTTACCATATGTATCATGTAAAAGATACAACAGAAAAAAAAAAAACATTCTGAACAAAATCACAGCATTTTAGTGACATTTTTGTCCTTAACGTGCTACAGAATTAAAGTTAGTCTTCCTTTATGGCTGCAGACTGATTTGTGAATTGTAGCTTGGCAAAAAAAAATCCTTGTGCGAGCCAAATAGAACTCTTGGCAAGCGAGTCAAACTCCAGGCCTGTAAGCCACTGGGCCAGCAGCTTATGCACTGGCCTAGTTTTTAAGTCGTCTGCCACGAGTTGAACACCACTTGTACCACAGTTTATTTGCAATAGTGTTATGATCTTGAGTCAAATCAAATATTGCTTGAAGTGTTAAAGGATTTATGGCAAATCATAAGTAAAAGAGCCTTTCCCTACATTCTGATAG
This sequence comes from Cherax destructor, assembly GCA_009830355.1. Lineage (NCBI taxonomy): Eukaryota > Metazoa > Arthropoda > Malacostraca > Decapoda > Parastacidae > Cherax > Cherax destructor. Next base: position 603,005 of record WNWK01000228.1, on the reverse strand, counting down.
ATATATCCTTTACACATTACTGAAATATTTATTGAGGTTAATATTTAAATAAAAAATATATTTTGAGTATATTTACACAACCATGTCAGAAGAATATTCCAAAAGTGGAGTAAACAAAGCACCATCAACAAAGAGACTAACAGTAAACAAATATCAATCCAAATACTGCACTGGAAATTGTAGTATAAAAATTGTACTACTGAATATTTACTAGTTTTTAATTATTTCAAAATATAGCTCTAGGCACCTCTGTTGGGCAGGTCTTTAACTTTGTAAATACGAACAATCCAGTGTTCTGTAGTGTACGCTTCTTCCAGAACATCTAGTTCAAAATCTTTGTTGCCGATTTCAACGTTGCGAACCCTGTCGTAGCCGGGAGGTTTACCTGAGCAAGAAAGGAGGAGCATCACTAGTGATAATAAAATTATGGCATGTATTCTATGTACACTAAGCTGTATAACAAAGGTGGGAAGGGGAGAGGGAGGGGAAGGGAGGGAGGGGGAGGTAAGGGAGGGGGAAGGAGGGGGAGGGAGGGGTTTTAGGGAGGGGAGGAGGGGAGGGAGGGAGGAGGAGGAGGAAGGGAGGGAGGAGGATGGAAGGGAGGGAGGAGGAGGGAGGAGGAGGAGGGAAAGGGAGGGAGGAGGAGGGAGGAGGAGGAGGGAAGGAGGAGGAGGGAGAGGGAGGGAAGGAAGAGGAGGGAGGAGGGAGGAGGAGGGAGGGGGAGGGAGGGGAGAGGAGGAAGGGAAGGGGGAGGAGGAGGGAAGGGAAGGAGGGGAAGGGTGGGGGAGGAGGGGAGAAGGGAGAGGAAGGAGGGGGAGGAAGGGGAAGAGGAGGGGAGGAAGGGGGAGAGGGAAGAAGGAAATGAAGGGGGAAAGGGAGGAGGAACAGAGAATGAAGAGGGTGGGAAAGGGAGGAGGAACAGAGAATGAAGGGGGAAAGGGAGGAGGAACAGAGAATGAAGGGGGAAAAGGGAGGAGGAACAGAGAATGAAGGGGTCAAAGGGAGGGGGAGGAACAGAGAATGAAGGGGGAGTAACAGAGAATGAAGGGGGGAGGAACAGAGAATGAAGGGGGGAAAGGGAGGAGGAAGAGAGAAAGAAGGGAGAGAGAGGAATGAAAAGGGAGGAAGAAGGGGGAAAGGAAGAGGGGAAAGGAGGAATGAAGAGAGGAATGAAAAGGAGAGTGGAGGAAAAGGGAGGAAGGAAAAAAAAAAACAGGAGAGAAAGGGGAAAGTAAGAAAAGAGAGAGAGGAAAGAAGAGAGGAATGAAAAGGAGAGAAGGGAGATGGAAGGAGGAAGAGAGAAAGAAGGGGAAAGGAAGAAAAAAGGAATGAAGAGAAAGGAGGAGGAAGAGAGGAATGAAAAGGAGAGTGGAGGAAAAGGGAGGAAGGAAAAGACAGGAGAGAAAGAAGGGGGAAAAGTAAGAGAGGGAAGGAGGAAGAGCAGAATGAAAAGGAGAGGGAAAGAGAAGGAGAAGAGTGAATTAAAATGGAATGAAGAGCAAATCATATTACCTCCTTCCGTGTACACTTGCCCAAACCTATAGTAGCACATCTTGTACATAAGGCAGTTTAGCAACGTTGGTGAGCCTTCCTTATCAACACGGAATTCTCCGGCTGGAGTATAATAATCGTGTTCCTTGATGTGGCCGCCCTTCTCGGTGCTTCCTCCAATACGCACCATCCACAAAAATTTGTTGATGTCTGTGAATAAAAAAATTAAAGTCTTGTGAATTACTTTCAACAAGCAATAGAAAAATAAATGGGAACTATAACCCATCACAAGCCAAACTTAGATCTAGCTGGCCAGTGCTATGAGTGCTGGACTAACCTTATTTTTGGCTGTAGCCCAGTATGTACTATCTAGTAATGCCAGAGCTCTTAATCTAAGCGATTGAACGTAAATGCCTCCAATTCCTGCATGACCTCAATGAGTTTAGTGTTCTCCATGAATGTAGTAACTGCCTAGTAATAGTACACTATTTGTTCCTCTTTAGCTTGTGAGACTTATCTTCAGTTTAGAAAAAACTTGACAATTTTTCTATAAAAATTTTAACATAAGGCATGTTGGGAGCAAAGAGCTAGTAACCCCTTCTAATTGGTAAATGTTAAAAAGAAAAACTTTTTCTTTTTCAGGAAGATGGCCAATGTGTTAAAGGGGCATGTTCAAGATGGTCTTTGGATGAGTAAACCAAAAATTAAATAATTTTGTTACATTTTGTGATTAAACAATAATAATGGAGTGATGGCCTGCCAGTTCAATTTATTTTGGCATGCTATGTACTATCAGCTTTTTGACGGTTCTTGCAATATTTCACACCTTGTTTTAATGAAAGTAATATTTTAACACAAAATATTCCATAATTAGTATACACAGATGAATAGCAATGAAAATGCTGATAAGTTGCTAACATCAAATGCTTAGTTGCTGTAGATAAATAAGTCACAAGTGCAACATTTGGTTATCTTTATTGCTGAAATGTTTTGCCTGCACAGCAGTCTTCTTTGATTGAATACAGGCAATTCTACTGGAGACAACACAAGTACAACAAACTCTCGATATTATAAACTATGAGGGAGGATTCTCTGAGTTTCCGTTAAATCAGAATGTTGAAAAATTGTAGGTAAAGCACTAATTCTCTCCACTCTATACCTAATATAGCACTGTACACACAATATACAGATACACTACAATAAACAAGTTAAACATACAATTCCTAGGTAGTAGGTTGGTAGACAACCACCCAGGGAGGTACTACCATCCTGCCGAGTGTGAAACAGAAACATGCATATGATGGTAGGATTGCTGGTGTCCTTTTTCTGTCTCATAAATACGTGGGATAACAGGTATACCTTGCTACTTCTACTTACACTTAGGTCACACTACACATGCATAAACATGCATATATATCCTTACCCATCTGGGTTTTCTTCTATTTTCATAATACATCCTCTCCTCACTTAGCGACATACTCATTTATCGACGACTTGAACTTACGATGGGCTCTCTGACCAGTATGCATACCTAAATAATGTATAATTAGAGCTGATTTCCTCTATTTTGTTTATTACAATATACAGTACACTACTGTATAAACATATAGATGAATGGTTCAGAGAACCGACAAGTTATAAATTAGACACATATGCAACATTTGGGTATCTTTATTGAGGAAACGTTTCGCCACACAGTGGCTTCATCAGTCAATACAAGTAGAAAGGTGTAAGGAGTAGGAGTTTTGAGGTAATCAGTCCTCGGCCTGGAGTCGATGTGTTCAGTCCATCAATCTTGTAGAAATGACAGCATGTCCGTAGAGGTGGCTTATATCTGTAGTTAGGTGAGGTGAAGCAGCTTCACCTCACCTAACTACAGTATTAAGCCACCTCTACGGACATGCTGTCATTTCTACAAGATTGATGGACTGAACACATCGACTCCAGGCCGAGGACTGATTACCTCAAACTCCTACTCTCCTACACCTTCTACTTGTATTGGACTGATGAAGCCATTGTGGCGAAACGTTTCCTCAATAAAGATACCCAAATGTTGCATATGTGTCTAATTTATACTGTATAAACATTTAAAAATTATACTAAAAATGTTATAAATGGTGCAAGGGTGACATTAAAGCAATATCAAAGATGGTTGACATACACCCACTACCATTATAGTATGCTTCTCGTTTAGTGACGAATTCGTTTACCGACACGCGGTATTAGGAATGGAACTCCATCATTAAGTGAGGAGAGGCTGTAGTTCTTGTTATTCTTTATTTCTTATCTCCATGGGTAAGTGGAACAGAATTCTTCCTCTGTAAACTATGCGTGTTATAAGAAGCAACTAAAATGCTGGAAGCAAGGGCCTAGTAACCCCTTCTCCTGACTTGGTGGGATACAATCGGTTAAAAAAAAAAAAAAAAAAAAAAAAAGTACACTTTACCCAGTGGATTTCATTTTTTATTTCAGAAGTTCATTATAGCAAGGATTTACTCTAATTTTGAGGTGATCGGTCCCTCCTGTCTCTACTGTAATATCGACCTGCATTTCAACTGAAGAAGCCTGCCGTGCATGCAAAATATTTTGAGAATAAAGGTACCTAAGTGTTGCACTATGTCTGATTCATCAATCTGATGATATTATATACCATCAGTATATGTGACTCATGAAATCTTAATAACACAGCTGCAATCAAACCACAGAATGGGTGGAGTTTGAACCATGGAGTTTTAAGATTCTTTCTCCATTGGTTCAAATCCCACCCATTCCTTGGTTTGCCACATGTGATCAGAAAGAACAATTTGTATTATGCTATTTATGCAAAACAAAATTCCTGCCATGTTGTGAAAGCAATTGTGTAAAAAGTACTGGGGACTGGACCAGCAACCTGGCAACAAGTCCATTACTATGTCAACTATACCATGGTTCGATCCTTATTACTGATTACTCAATTTAAACATCAATGCCATTTTTCTAGCCTTACCATCAGAAGAGTAGCCTGTGAGACCTCCAAAGATGACTAGAACATAATCTACATCAAGCTCTCGCATAATCTCATAAGCTTTGTCTTCTGTACTCGCCATGGCTTGACCAACACGGGATATATGAGTATTGTTCCAAGTATTGTTGTCCACGAGGATGGTACGATTAGCCATGGCTGTTATCTGATATCCGTAATCCCACCAAGACATGACTTTCGCATCCTGAGAAAAACAAAAATAGCCATAATATTCAAGTTCATCATCCCTGTTAAACATTAAAATAAAAAAAAATAAAAAAGCAATTACAAATATGCAGTATATCATGCTCTAAACATATATATTATCTAACAATTTCTACATTATTCCTGTTACACATAAAAAAATGCAATTACAAACAATACCCAGTATATCATATTCAATTATATACGTAGTATATTATCTGACAATTTCAACAGAAATAACAAAAATTCTAAATCTACACACCTCGGGGGTATTGTGACGCAGCCAGTAATAGGCCTCCCTGAAGTCATCAAATATGATTCTCGACCCATCGTGACCACGGGCAGACAAAACAATGGATGGAGAACTGTACGCTTCAGACGTTACCCAGGTGCAATGCAGTGTGTACATCACCAAAAATACTGACATCACACACACAAAAAATGTGGCAATCTGTTAAAAAATGGAACTTTTACAAACTTCTTGTTTTCATGCCAAGTTTGCAAAATCTTCTAAAATGTGCAATGCTTAATTGTCATATAGTAAAGTTTCTTATGTTTTTAGATTATACTTCTATTCAAACATACAGCAATCTACTATAATAAAGCAAAACATGTACAGGCAGGCCCCACTTTACAGCAGTTTTCAATTATACCCATTCTTCATTTATTCACACCTCCTACAATAAATATATTCACCACTCACTACAAGCTAAGGATGTAAATATTTTAAGGAAAGTAATGTATGTATACTGTATATGTATTTTTTAGGACTAGCCATATTGTTCATTTAATATATGATTGTGTAAACATGTTATCAGGCTTTTATATTTATTTGAAAGTGAAAAAAAAAAAAAAAAAAAAAAAACTATGATTCACTTTACAGCAGTAGCCCGGAACCTAACCTGCTGTATAAGCAGTGCCCTCCTGTACATGATTTTCTGCTATAACTATTTTGAAATTAAAAATGTAATGACTGGAAGACAACCCACCTCACTTCTCATGAAGTAATTTCCTTCAAACTTGGCTTTTTTCTTCTCTGTCTTAACATCGTCAATTTGCTTCATATATGTAGAGAGCATCGAAGACACAGCAATACCCGACAAGATACACATCACCGGAGCTAAGACAAGCATCAAACGCACCATCACACCCTGTAAATATCATTCTACAATACAACACTTATTTTAAAAAAAATCATATTTAGTCCATACCTTTCATAGTGTGGTTTTGCACATTACAGGTTTTCATATACAGTGGTACCTCGAGTTATGAGCTTAATTCGTTCCAGACAGCTATTCAAGTGCTGATACCGAAGGAATTTTTTCCCGTAAGAAATAATGAAAATTAGATTAATCCATTTCAGACCCCCAAAAATACACTTACAAAAGCACCTACAAAAATACACTTACATAATTGTTCGAGTTAGGAGCTGCTCGTAAGTAGTACATATAGTGGAACCTCGGTTTTCAAACAGCTCAAAACTCGAATAATTATGTAAGTGTATTATTGTAAGTGCTTTTGTAAGTGTATTTTTGGGGGTCTGAAACTGACTAATCTAATTTACATTTGTCGTTATGGGAACAAATTCGTTCGGTAACGGCGCTCGAACAGCATTCTGGAATGAATTATCGACGAAAACCGAGGCACCACTGTAATATGGTTTATAAATGTAATAAAAAATTTATTTACCACATTTTATGGCTAATAAGATTATTTCCCTCTGCTCCTCTTACACCATCACTTACAGTTTTAAATTAGTAAGTATATTTATGTACAGGTTCACATAAATACAGTTACACAAATTATCATGCATACTAGTAAGATGTGTGTGAATTACCTAGGAAAACCCCAAAAAAAGTCAAAGTGAATTATTTCTTTTTGGTCCTTGATTTCCATTGTTCATCTTTGTGTATTGAAAGGTTCTTCAGTTTTCTTGTGCTTGGCAGTATTTTTGTCTTTAAATGTCACCCAATTTAGCTGCAACTGATTATTATTATAATCAAATAGAAGCGCTAAACCACAGGGGTTAGCTGCAACTGAACATTTGCAGGACACACTATCACTCACATGAGTCACGTACAATACGTAAACTGGACTTGATCGGTTGTATTCTCTTTCTACTCACTGTCTCGATGCGAGCAAGTGGATGTGGCTACAGCTAGGACTGCATATTGATTTGTGATGTTTTTTTCCATGCATTTTAAAAATAATTTAAATTTATGTCTAAGTTTATTGATTTTACTATTTAATAAGAGTACATTTGTACTGCCCACAAAAGAATTTACATTGGATGAACTTTCTTTCTTCTTTCAACACGTCGGCCGTTTCCCACCGAAGTGGGCTAATGAACTATCAATGTTTATTGTGAAAGTAGATGCTTGTGACTTCATAATGAATGCAGATCCAAACATTGAATGAGGCATTTGAGTTAGTCAGGCATTACAAAATGACATTCGATGCTATAAAGATGTGTATGCTGATAAAAAGAAGAAAAACTGTGCAAACTGTTGTTCAACTATTTTTCAAAATAAAAATAATCCTTTTTCTTTAATGTATGTATGGTACAGTGGAACCTCGGTACACGAACAGCTCCCTACTCAAAGTTCAGCACTCCCCCAAACAAACATGACCTGCCAGAACTTCACTGTAAAGTATTTCGTGTTTCGTCACCATGGGGCCTACGAAAATTAGTGATAACAACCAACCAAAAAGAATATTGTACAAAGAATTTGTTTGATACTCGAATGGATCGGCACTCGAACAGGCTTCTGGAATGAATTACGTTCAAGTACAGGTCCGCCATCACAAATCCGGCAACGAGTCATCCGGTTCCATCAGTTATTCAGCACTTATTTCGGCTAGCATAATTTCAAATTTCCAGGGTCGCCACACCAACCTGCTGGTACTGTTTGGTGGTGCTACTTGCTGCATAAGTCCTTCCAATTTCTTTTTCTACATTTATTGTTATAACCTATTACTTTTAGCCCTAGCCATGGTTCCAATGAATAAAAGAAATGCTTCTCGTGTAAAGCACATACACAGTACATTGTTCATAAAAGATAAGGTGGCTTTGAAGCCACTGTCTGTTGTCATGAGCTCAGTCTAGTGATGCAGGTGAATATGTTTTATTATTACACTAATATCAACACTACGGCTTATTTACCTATCACAATTGATCCAATATGACATAATAAACAATATAAATAACATAAAAACATGTTAAATAATCCAGAATGAATAATGTTTGGCATAATACCGAGCGGTTCGACAGAGGTATGAAGAGGATATGGGATACAAGTACCATCCTCCTATCCCTGTCTTGGGGCTTATATTTGAGAAAACAGTGTAGCACAGGGCTAACTGTGATATACACTCGTAATGTACCATTAAACAAAAAAGCTATTTTCTCTACATAGATTATCATACATGGCAGAATATGTGTAGAGAACCTAGGATAACCCAAAAAAGTCAGAAAAAGTGACTTATTTCTAGTACAGTGGTACCTCGAGTTACGATGGTCCCCAAAATCGCCCTTTTATGTAAGTTTATTTTTTTAAATGCTTTTGTAAGTATATTTTTGGAGGTGTAAAAGGACTAGTCTATTTTACATTATTCCTTATGGGGATAAATTTGTTTGGTAATGGCACTTGAACAGCATTCTCGAACGAAAAAATATCGTAACTCGAGGTACCACTGTACCTGGCTTGGGCATGCCATATATGATTTAAAAAAAAATGTTCTCAGTTGTTTGTTGGGCTATCATTGAAACTTGGGCAATGTATGATGGAAAGATGCTTCTTAATATACACCAAAAATGAAAGAAATCAGACGATAAATAACGGAGTTCACTTCTCAGCCATTAGCGGTATATTTTCATATGGTTTTTATGATTGTATTCTCGTTTTCTTGGTCTCATTTGATAGAATGGAAGATATATTACGGAAATAGATATGATTTTGATTGGTTTCGTGATGAAAAGTACCTTGAAATTGAGCTCAAAATAGAGGAAATGTTCGATTTTTGCCGATGTTCAATGAACTTTCTCGTACAAGTCAAGTTGGTTAACTTTATTTAGTGTATTCTAACCTAACCACTCTGTAATCTGGCAAACTCAATAATATGGCACACTACAGGTCCCAATGATGCCGGATTTGTGATGGCGGACCTGTACCGAGGTTCCACTGTACATAGTTTATTTACAACTACAGTGGACCCTCGCTATTTGAACACTCCAAAACTCACCCTCATTCCAGAATGCTGTTCAAGTGCTGTTACCAAACGAATTTATTCCCATAAGGAATGATGTAAATTAGATTAGTCCATTTCAGACCCCCAAAAATACATTTATAAAAGCACTTACAATAATAAACTTACATAAAAGGGAGAGTTTTGGAGTGTTCGAATAGCGAGGGTCCACTGTACGTATAATAAAAATCTTTAGTACTACTATTTATTCATTTTTATCTTTTGTAATTTCTTTTTCTGCAAGTGTGCAAGAGTTTCATGTGCATTGATTTGTACTAAACAAATGGCTAAATATTTTTGCAATCCAACGCATTTAATCGTATTGTTGGAAAACATTCCATTAAAGCGATTCATAATATACCTTGATAAGTAAGGAACAGTACAGTACAATATTTTTTTTCTAAATGCATTAACCGTACTATGCAAGGTACTGCTGTATTATTGCAGATTTTGACGTTTCAGTGTAGTAGATGGAGGCATTTTTCGACGTACAGTGGACCCTCGGTTTTCATCGATAATTCTTTCCAGAATGCTGTTCGAGTGCCATTACTGAACAAATTTGTTGCCATAAGGACGAATGTAAGTTAGATTAGTTATTTCAGACCCCCAAAAATACACTTACAAAAGCACTTACAAAAATACACTTACATAACTGTTCGAGTTGGGAGCTGAACAAAAACCGAGGGTCCACTGTACTTCAATTTTCAGCTAAAATATGTAGACTATCACTTATCTCTAAATAAAATGGATAATTTATCTTCAATAAAATATAAATAAATCTCTTCCAATCTCTCAGTTGTCACAAAAAATTGGACCAATGGTAAACACAGTAGTTGACCTCAGGTCAACTGCTGATGAAAAAAACCATTAAACCCACAGGGACATATAATGCCTAGGGAATGGGAGGTAATCAGTTTCAATCCAAGACAGAGGGAAGATAACTTCAATTCCTTGGATCAAGAGCCATTTGCATTGAAGGCACACCCCACTTGAAGGGTCAGATTCATGTAAGGATATTCTTTTATATCTGTCATTAGATTTTTTTTTTTTTTTTTTTGAGGACTTATGAGTGTGGGGTAAATTAATGCAAAAGATGGCCAAGTGAAATAAACATGAGATAGAGAGGCACAATATATATTAGAATTAAAGGGTGACATGCTGCAGTTTTTAAACTGTAGTATCTGTACGCCTTTAGCAAGACAGTGATGGAGTGAGTGATGATGAAAGTGTTTCCTACTTTTTCGGGTTACCCTGCCTCGGTGAGAAATGGCCAATGTGTTAAAAAAAAAAAAAAAACTGTTAATTCAACTGATAGTGAAGTTCTGGCCAACACCACACAGCTGAGATTCAAATGATTCCTGAGAGGGTGAAGGAGCAACAAAAAATCAATGAATGAAAAAGAGACATCTAGGAAGAAGTTAAGCAGGGCACCGGCTCATACCTGGCAGACCATAATTATATTGCTCACCAAAAGAGACAAGGAAAAAAGAAGACAGGTAAAAAGAACCCAAGACAAGAACACACACAATAAGTAAATGCCCTGTGTCCTAAATAACAAACAAAAGGCTGAAATGATAAATAATAAATGGCCAGAAATTGTACAAAAACTAGGAAGGGGGTGAGGAAGGGAATTAAGGCATCTAGAACTATGACAAGGAGGAAGAAACAGATGGGAAATAAGAGGGTAGGGAAGATCATAAGAATTATAGAACTACCATCCTTTTTCTTAGATGAAATCTGATTACCACCCATACCCTAAGATGCTGTATGACCCCTATGGGTTTAGCATTGTCCCATGAAATAAAGAAATAAGTAGGGAGGACCTTGTGGTGTAACGGATAACACATCTGACTACGGTCAGAAGATACCAGGTTCGACTCCTGGCAAGGTTAGCTGTACTTTCGTATCTGAGTGCCTCTTTCTGGGGATTTTCTTTCTTTTTGGGTCACCCTGCCTCGGTGGGAGACGGCCGACTTGTTGGAAAAAAAAAGAGAGAGGAGGAAGGAATGAGAGCAAGGAGGGAATGAAAGGTGGAATGTAGATCCATGGCATAGAAAAACAGTAGAAAAGGAAAAAATAGTTAAACATATATAAGATAAAGAAAGAAATAGAGGAATGAGTGTAGGAAAGCAGTAACTAAACCAAAAGAAAATTGGGAACATAAAACAGGAAACTTTAGAGAGAACATAAACATTGCAGATACTAAAAGAAAATATGAACATCAGGTAAATACAAAACAAAACGATTAAGGTATTTTACCATATTTTGGACAACTGCTAAAAATAGTAAACAGAAGAATATTTAGGTATTAAACTCCATGGGGAAGTGGAACAGAATTCTTCCTCCATAAGCCATGCGAGTCATAAGAGGCGACTAAAATGCCGGGAGCAAGGGGCTAGTAACCCCTTCTGTATACTATATTGCTAAATTTTAAGAGAGAAACTTTCATTTTTCATTTTGGGCCTTGGTTACAATGGTAAAAACATAAGAAAGCAAAGAGCCTATCACCTACACTAGGATCCTTAATGCTACAAAGATCTTCTTTCAACAAACTGGCCATATCCCACCGAGGCAGGGTGACCCAAAAAGAAAAACAAAAGTTTCTCTTTTTAACTTTAGTAATGTATACAGAAGGGGTCACTAGCCCCTTGCTCCTGGCATGTTAGTAGCCTCTTATGACACGCATAGGTTATGGAGGAAGAATTCTGTTCCACTTCCCCATGGAGATCACAGTCCAATATACAAACTCCTAGGAGTACAACATTCTAAGTTACATCACAAGTAACATATAATACTTACTGCAAAATATATGCTGAGAACACCATAAAGAATGATGAAAATGTTCTCATCTGTAAGTTTAGTGAAGCAGAAATATAAACCCACGGGGAACATGAATGTCAACATCTGCAAGTCAAAATAAAAGGACGACCATGCTGTGGGCTGATGCTCAGACACAGAGGCAATAATGGGAATGTTGTTCTTGGCGTATGATGGATCTAGTAGAGAGTAGAATCGTCCAGTCCAAGGTGCAATCTTGCCCATAGCTGTCAGCACCACCAGCACCAATATTCCTGTTACGGCAACGGTCGAGATAACAGCCCGAAACAGCACCTCAAACTGTATCTTGTTCAGGCGGGAACGAACGTAGTCTACAAAAGCATGTATCTGGCACAACCCAAACACACCAAATGCCTGAAAAAATAAAAGAACTTTAATATGCTTGCATACCTTTATATACACACATCCATATGATGCAATAAGATCATTGTAAACAGTTGATATCACAATATGCAAAATAATCACTATGAAAAAAACAGTGAAGCTCCAAGCACTTTCATGATTTCTCATATTACATATCAAGGACTGTGAGAAACCACAAAAGCACTTGGAAATTCACTAGTTTTTCACAGTGGTTATTTTGAACACATCCATATATGTACAGTATGAATTTAATACACATTTGTATTTACCTATTTGCATCTATAGCAGCAGAGCTAATACTACCTCCTGCAAATAAATCCATTGATCTACCATTGTTTGTACATAAAATCTGGTTTACAGTTACTCTAGAGTGTCTGATGAAAGCAGCTATATAAATCATTAGCATCTCTGTGATGACCTAAGGATTATGAAGAGCCAAAACATTTATTAATTACTTTCTTACTTCTCTTATCCCTTTTAACATTATAATTTTAAGTGATATTAGAATTGAAACAAAGCTTTACTAAATACAGAAAATACACCATAGAGCAGAAGTAATCCCCATTGTCATGTTATATTAGCTGGGTAGAAACTGACTTTCTATATAAAATTTGGGGGAAACCTAACCTTATCTAAAATATTTTGAAAGTCAAATGAAGCCACCATGCAAAGTTAGGTTAAGTTGGCTTCAGAAGCCTCTATATGAATCAAAGACAGACTTTTTTATTAACACATCGGCAGTTTCCTACCAAAGCAGGGTTACCCAAAAAAGAAGAAACACTTTCATCATTATTCACTACATCACTGTCTCCCCAGAGGCATGCCTACACTAGTTAAAAAACTGCAAAATATCAACACCCCTCATCCAGAGCACAGGCACTGTACTTCCCACCTCCATGACTCAAATCTGGCCTTCCGATTTCCCTGAATCCCTTCATAAATGTTACCTTGCTCACTCTCCAACAATACGTTAAGTCATCAAGCCCCTCGCACATAAAACCTCCTTTACCCCCTCCCTCCAGCCTTTCCAGGGCTGACCCCTACCCTGCCTTCCCTCCACTGCAGACTTATACACTCTCCAAGTCAATCTATTTCGTTCCATCCTCTCTAAATATCCAAACCACCTCAACCCCTCAGCACTCTGGATAGTACTTTAAGTAACCCCACACTTCCTCCTAATTTCCAAACTATGGATTCTCTGCATTGTATTCACACCACACATTGCCCTCAGACACAACATCAACACTGCCTCCAACTTTCTTCTCGTTGCAACATTTACCACCCATGCTTCACATCCATATATGTGCGTTGATATAACTACTCTCACTTCCATGGATAACGTTCTTTGTTTCCACAGTCTCCTCAGTGCACCACTCACCTTTTTTCCCTCATCAATTCTATGATTCTCCTCATCTTTCATAGACCCATCTGCTGAAAAGTCTACTTCCAAATATCTGATCTGAGTACATTCACTTCCTCCATACTTCCTCCCTCCAACCTGATATCCAGTCTTTCATTACCTAAATTTTTTGCTATCCTCATCACCTTAGTCTTTCCTAATACACATGCACAATTTTATATACAGTTGTAGATACTTTATCAGCAATGAGGTATTTGAACCTGTATGTGAGTACACTTACATTAAACACCTGATTTTACAGACCTCATTTCAAAAGACTCCAGAAATATGGGACAAAATCTGCTTGGTCAATCTATTTGGAAACTACAAACAGGGTTCATTGGCTACAGAAATGTTTGTTATTGTTAAGATCACCACACAAACAATCTCCACCACAAGTGCCATTACTGGCCATGTGCAACCCTCTATGAGTTTGTTAAATTGAAGATTTACTGAATATACAAATATTTCAAAATGTTCTTAAAGAACTGAGAAAAATCTGAAGCATTTAATGGCATTAACAAAAAACTACCTCAACATATAGTACTAAATAAAAAAAGCCAATCCTCAACTACATGAAAATTCATACCCCCATGTGTTCAGAAGTGGAAACAGGCTGGAACCCAACAAACGATATCTGCATGGAGAGGATGGTACCAATGACGTAGAGTGTGGAATACGCCACGTAAACTCTGTGGGAGAATCGCCCAGTGATCATCAGGGTCAACACGTGCAGAGGAATGATGTTGATCAGGAACACGTACCCACCCCAAGATGAAACCTGCAATAAGAAAAGAATATTTAAGTATTAAACTCCATGGGAAGGTGGAACAGAATTCTTCCTCCATAAGTCATGTGCGTCGTAAGAGGCAACTAAAATGCTGGGAGCAAGGGGCTAGTAACTCTTTCTCCTGTATACATTACTAAAGTTAAAAAGAGAAATGTTTGTTTTTCTTTTTGGGTCGCCCTGCTTCACTGGGATATGGCCGGTTTGTTCAAAGAAGCAAAGCCTTCTTTATCTTTACCTAATATACTGTTATTCACATTAACACTTCACTATAAGAGGCAATTACACATAGAGTTGTTCCCAAAATTTTATGTTATCACTTTTAGTATCTACTGGAAAAATCTAAAGGCAGGAAAGAAGAATAAGTGATGTACTTGTCAAATGCTTTCCATTAAGTTTGTGTAGAATGGGTAGGACTGAACTAAGCGTACCTAAATAGAGGAGTGCTTCATATAGTTGTTCCTTACAAAAGAATTGGTCTCATATACAAGGAAGTGTTTTAAATGGATCTCTGTCTAGTTTCCTGAATGCTGATCTTCAAGACTGCATAAAGAAAAAATAAACATGTGTAACATCTGGGTATCTTTATTGTAGATGTTATGCCATCCAGTGGCTTTATCAATACAAATTCAAGGACATAATGGGAAGACTGTAGAACTATATACAAAAGACGAGGTAATCAGTCCTTCAGACTTGGAGTTGAGATGATTCAAAACTAAGGTACTCTTCAACTCCAAGGCTGAGGGACTGATTACCTCATCTTTTGTATATAGTTCTACTGTCTTCCCATTATGTCCTTGAATTTGTATTGATAAAGCCACTGGATGGCGACACGTCTACAAATAAAGATACCCAGATGTTGCACACGTCTAATTCTTCATCTTGTCGGCACTGTACACCCTACATGTACAAATATATAAAGCAACAGCTGAACCAAGACTATACAAACTCGCACTTGAAAATCAGAAACCGTAAATATACAGTACATCGCATGTCTTAAAACATTCTTTCACAAAAGAATGCTATACTTTTCAGGCATGAAAATTTCTAGAAAAATTCTGTCCAGTAGATGAAATACAATACAGCAACAGATATTAATTATTAACATAAGGTAAGGTAAAGCAAATAACCAGATATACTTGGATTCAAGTATCATAAACATTATGCAAATAACCCACACATAGGAGAATGAAACTTATGATGACATTTAGGTCTGACTTGGACGAAATGTCGTCAAAAGTTTCACTCTTCTATGCAGTTTTATAATTGTAGTGTAAGTGCGCCTTTGGCAAGACAGTGATGGAGTTTTTCTTTTTCGGGCCACCCTCCCTTGGTGGGAAACGGCCAATGTGTTAAAAAAATATATATATATTTCTTAAAATTTATGTGTTTACCAGGAAGCAATTAATAAACAGTTTTAAATTTATTTTAATTCTGGAATTAGACTATGAAAAGGAAGGAAATTATTGAAATTGTTGAAGTCTATCTTTTGTTATTTAATAACACATCGGCAGTAAATATAAAAATAGGATATTCAATTGTTAAGAGCACTGAGTAACCAAATAATTCTCATGATTCATAAATCACATAAGTGTCTCAATCCTTCAGTCCTACATTCATGTATATGTTCATATCATTTGTATATCCTACAAGTCTAAAAATATGATATTCAAAAGACATGAACATGCATGAATGTAGAACTGGAGGACTGAGCCAGGTTATATGATTTATGAAATAAGAAAATCATTTGGTTACTCAGTGCTTTTAACAATTCACTAATATTACAATTTTCAACTAATATCAATAACAATTTGCTGATGTTGCAACAAATATATTTCATATTATACATGAGCGGAAAATAAGAAAAAGTTTTGGAGTGAGATAAACAAGTTAAGAAAGCCTAGGGAATGAAAGGATTTGTCAGTTAAAAACAGAGTAGGGGAGTTAGTAGATGGGGAGCTGGAGGTATTGGGTAGATGGAGGGAATATTTTGAGGAACTTTTTAAATGTCGATGAAGAAAGGGAGGCGGTAATTTCATGCACTGGTTAGGGAGGTATAACATCTTTTAGGAGTAAGTAAGAGCAGCATGCGAGTGTGGGGGAGGTGCTCGAGGCATTACGTAGAATGAAAAGTGGAAAAGCAGCAGGAAGGTACCCAAGGATTGGCAGAGAGCGTGTATACTTCCTTTATATAAAGGGAAGGGTGACAAAAGAGATTGTAAAAATTATAGGGGAATAAGTTTACCGAGTCTCCATGGGGAAGTGGAACAGAATTCTTCCTCCGTAAGCCATGCGTGTTGTAAGAGGCAACTAAAATGCCGGGAGCAAGGGGCTAGTAACCCTTTCTCCTGTATATATTACTAAATGTAAAAGGAGAAACTTTCGTTTTTCCTTTTGGGCCACCCTGCCTCGGTGGGAAACGGCCGACGTGTAGAAAGAAAGAAGTTTACTGAGTATACCAGGTAAAGTGTACGGTAGGGTTATTATTGAAAGAATTAAAGGTAAGACAGAGGGTAGGATGCAGATGAGCAAGGAGGTTTTAGAGTGGGTAGGGATGTGTAGATCAAGTGTTTACATTGAAGCATATATGTGAACAGTATTTAGATAAAGGTAGGGAAGTTTTCATTGCATTTATGGATTTAGAAAAAGCATATGATAGAGTGGATAGGAAAGCAATGTGGCAGATGTTGCAAGTGTATGGAATAGGTAGTAAATTACTGAATGCTGTAAAGAGTTTTTATGAGGATAGTGAGGCTCAGGTTAGGGTATGTAGGAGAGAGGGAGATTACTTCCCGGTAAAAGTAGGTCTTAGACAGGGATGTGTGATGTCACCATGGTTGTTTAATATATTTATAGATGGGGTTGTAAAAGAAGTAAATGCTAGGGTGTTGGGGAGAGGAGAAGGATTAAATTAGGGGGAATCAAGTACAAAATGGGAGTTGACACAGTTACTTTTTGCTGATGATACTGTGCTTATAGGAGATTCTAAAGAAAGTTGCAAAGGTTAGTGGACGAGTTTGGGAGGATGTGTAAAGGTAGAAAGTTGAAAGTGAACAAAGATAAGAGTAAGGTGATGAGGGTATCAAACGATTTAGATAAAGAAAAATTGGATATCACATTGGAGAGAGGGATTATGGAAGAAGTGAATGTTTTCAGATATTTGGGAGTTGACTTGTCGTCAGATGGGTTTATGAAGAATGAGGTTAACAATAGAAATGATGAAGGAAAAAGGTGAGTGGTGCGTTGAGGTATCTGTGAAGACAAAAAAAACATTATTTATGGAGGCAAAGAAGGGAATGTATGAAAGTATAGTGGTACCAACACTCTTATATGGGTGTGAAGCTTGGGTTGTAAATGCTGCAGCGAGGAGGAGGCTGGAGGCAGTGGAGATGTCCTGTCTAAGAGCAATGTGTGGTGTAAATATTATGCAGAGAATTTGGAGTGTGGAAATTAGGAGGTGTGGAGTTACTAAAAGTATTAGTCAAGAGGGCTGAAGAGGGGCTGTTGAGGTGGTTTGGCCATTTAGAGAGAATAGATCAAAGTAGAATGACTTGGAGAGTGTATAAATCTGTAGGGGAAGGAAGGAGGGGTAGGGGTCATCCTCGAAAAGGTTGGAGGGAGGAGGTAAAGGTTGTTTTGTGGGCGAGGGGCTTGGACTTCCAGCGTGTGTGAGCGTGTTAGATAGGAGTGAATGGAGACAAATGGTTTTTGGGACCTGACGAGCTGTTGGAGTGTGAGCAGGGTAATATTTAGTGAAGGGATTCAGGGAAACCGGTTATTGATTTAGCCGGACTTGAGTCCTGGAAATGGGAAATACAATGCCTGCACTTTAAAGGAGGGGTCTAGGATAGTGACAGTTTGGAGGGACTATTCTAAACTGTAGCATCTGAGTGCCTCTGCAAAGACTGATTATGTACGAGTGAGGTGAAAGTGTTGAATAATGAAAGCATTTTCTTTTTGGGGATTTTCTTTCTTTTTGGGTCACCCTGCCTCGGTGGGAGACGGCCGACTTGGGGAAAAAAACAAACAAAAAAAAAAAAAACGAGCTAATCACAAAATAACCACAATTATAAAATCACTTATTTGTAGTCCAAGCCACATTCATAATTCATTCTAACTCATAGGTGCCAAGTCTAAACAAATTAAGATGAATGGGGAACCTGAAAAATAGTGTAATGGGTTCTTAAATCAGGTGATCGGTTTACCCAAACCTCATCATTACACCAAGATGAGCCAGCATCATTGGGCACGACTAGAGGGGTATAGTCGTTCCCTATGATGCAGGGCATGACTGGAGGGATCCAGTCGTGCCCATAATGGTCAGCACAACTGGAGAGGTTCACTAAATTTTGCATAATAGTTGGCTAGCTCAACGTAATTTACAACCACACGGTGCACACAAACTTTTTTTTTTTTTTGCTAGTAACCTTACCATATAAAAGTAAGCAAGTGAAGCCATTGTTGACCAGAACAGAGTGCCAGTCTTCACAGCCTTGATCCACATATAGTAGGTCAGCAGCATGCAGAAAATTGCAATACCTGAAAATAACATTTTTTTTTATTAACACATTTACCGTTTCCCCACCGAGGCAGGGTGACCCAAAAAAGAAGAAACACTTTCATCATCATTCACTCCATCACTGTCTTGCCATTAGTGTGCCGACACCACATTTCAAAAACTGCAACATATCTCCACCCGTCCTTCAGAGCCCAGGCACTGTACACTTCTCACTTCCGTCTCCTGAAAATAACCTCATTTATAACCAAAGATACTACTTACAAGTACTTTGTCCATTTCAAAATTTAAAGAATAAAAACACGGACAGACTAACAACATTTTACAGAATAAAGGCAAAATACCATGACGAGCAATTCCCAAATAACCCACACATGGGAGACAAACGTATAATGACGTTTCAGTCCGACTTGGACCATTAACTAGTTAATGGTGAAAGTTAGACCAAAACATTGCAAGTTTCAGTCTATGTGTGGATTGTTTTTGTGTTGACACTTTCACTAAAATAAAAAGAAATCAAACAATGAAAGACATACAAACATTTAAAAAAATCTTTAACCCCTTCACTGGCCGTGCCGTAGTGCTACAGCACTGAGGTCACTGGCCGTGCCTAATACTACGGCTTTGAGGTCACTGGCCGTGCCTAATACTACAGCTTTCAGGTCACTGGCTGTGCCATAGTGCTACAGCTGAGGTCACTAGCCATGCCGTAGTACTACGGCTCTGAGGTCACTGGCCGTGTCGTAGTACTATGGGTTTGAGGTCACTGGCCATGCTGCAGTACTATGCCATGAGCTCAGCTCACTCAAATAAGCTGTGAGTGGTAAATCTGGGACTAGATATGAGAGAATGGGTCTATGCAGTAAGTGTGCACCACATAAAAAAAAAACCTGCAGCATGCAGTGCATACTGAGGAAAAAACTGCAATTGTGTTTTTGGTTTAACCGATGTAGGGAATTGGACCTTTCGTCCTCATCCTTGGATCGAACTTGATTTTCTCCTGTTTCCCAGATTCTGTATGTCCCCCTTCTGCCTTATGTACTAATTAGGCGACATATAAATATATATAGTGGTACCCCGGATTTCGTCAATAATTCGTTCCAGAAGGCTGTTCGAGTGCCATTGCCGAACGAATTTGTTCCCATAATGACAAATGTAAATTAGATTAGTCCATTTCAGACCCCCAAAAATACACTTACAAAAATACACTTACATAATTGTTCGAGTTGGGAGCTGTACGAAATCCAGGGTACCACTGTATATATATATATATCCCTTTCAGGGTCCAGACCCATCTGAAACTTGTCCACAGGGTCCAAGAATTTAAAAAAAAAAAAATCTTATTTTTTCTCATGAAACGTTAGATAATCTTTTTCTGAAGATAATAAAACAAAAAGTACGAAATTTGATGGAAAACTGACAAAATTACGCTATCACAAATTTTGCAGTGTCAGCAATATTTAAGCATCAGCGATTTTGCCCACTGAGTCCTATTTTAGGCCAATTACATTGTTCTTAGCTATTTTGCTAGTATGCCCTCCATTTTATCAATTGAGCACAAAAAACTTCCCAATCAACTATTTCAAAAACCCAATAAAGTGATCAGAAACTAATAATTTGTCCAATTTCCCACAAATTTCAAAATATTTCAATTTCAAAATAGGGTCCAGAAAAACAATGCAGGTATTCCTGTCACTAAAGTAACATTTCCTTTGTTCATTAGTTATGTTTCCAGGCTTTATACACGTAGTACATGAATTCCATTTTGATTTTTTTATTCACACCAAAATTAAAATTTACTGTTATGCAATATTGTAATAATTGTATAAATAATATCAGCGCATTTGTGAACATATATTAGGCACACGAGTTGACATGTATTGGACATGTGATTTGTTTACTCTCGAACATCAGCAAAAATCGAACCTTTCCACTACTTTGAGCTTAATTTCAAGCTATTTTCAGTCCTAAAAACCAATGAAAAATCATCTCCATTTCTGTAATATATCTCCCATTGTATCAAATGAGACCAAGAAATCGTGAATACACCCATTAAAACCATATGGTTGCTGTTTTTTCTCATTATTCACTGCGTGGTGCATGATTTTTTTTAAAGTGTGCACTTTTACCACATACTAGACCCATTCTCTCATATCAAGGCCCAAATTTACAGCTCACAGCTTATTCGAATGAGCTGAGCTCATGGCATAGAACTATGGCAATGACACAGGCTTCAAAGCTGTAGAACTACGGCACAGACCATAAAATGGTTAAAACAGGGACTTTGCGGTGTAGTATTTTCGTATGGTTTTTATACTTGTATTCTCGGTTTCTTGGTCTTGTTTGATAAAATGGAAGATATATTACAGAAATAGAGATGATTCTGATTGCTTTCAGGACTGAAAATAGCTTGAAATTGAACTCAAATTAACATAAATGTTTGATTTTTGCCGATATTCAACAGTAAACAAATCACATCATATATCCAATACACGTCAAATGGTGGGTCTAATATGCGTTCACAAATGTGCTGATATTATTTATATAATTATTACAATACTGCATAAGAGTAAATCTAGTTTTGTGTGAATAAAAACTGAATAAAAAATCAAAATGGAATTCATGTGTAAAGCCTGGGAAAGTAACTAATGAACAGAGGAAATGTTATTTTAGTGCCAAGAATGCCTGCATTGTTTATTCTAGACCCTATTCTGAAAATGGAATATTTTGGAATTTGTGTGAAATTGGCCAATTACCAATTTTTTATTATTTTATTAGGTAGTTGTAATAGGTGAATGGGTGATTTCTTGTGCTCAATCGATAAAAAGGAACACACACACTAGCAAAATAGTTAAGAATTTTGTCGACTGGAACAATGCAATTGGCCTAAATAGTACTCAAAATGAGCAAAATCACTGATGCATAAATATCGCTGACACAGCAAAATTCGCGAAAGTGTAATCTCATCAATTTTCCATCAAATTTCGTACTTTTTGTTTTACTTCCTTCAGAAAAAGATTCATACCATTTCATAAGAAAAATAACAAAAAATTTTCTTGAAAATTCTTGAACAGTGTGGACAAGTTTCAGATCGGGGGTCTGGACAGTGAAAGAGTTAATGCTGAAATCAGATGCCACATATACCATAATGCTGAAGGCAACAGAGATGTATAAGAATAAGAGAATATTTATAAGATGTATAAAGTTATAGGATGTTCTTTGAATTTCATTGAGAAGTATGCACGAGTTGGCAATACTATGCTAAATGATGTGTTTGAAAAGACCAATCTAAACATCTTTAATAGTTTTTTAAGCTTTGTTAAATATATATTCACAGGAAGCAGTAAACCTGTAAGGGTTATATAGTGCCTGGGGACTGAAAGAAAATAAATTGTGATACAAAAACCCTCTACCAGAATGATGAAATCTACTATTATACAAGTGAAGTACGTGCTACGTACATATTTCAATGGCAAATAAACTTAATAAGCAACCAATTCCCAGGCAATGACCCACAGTCGAAATATTTGAAGGATCTCCATTCTTTTATTATCAAACATCTAGTATGCATCAATATATATAATTTAAGCAGATCTTGACCCTATTAATGAAAGGAAATACTATACAAACAAGTCTCTGGATGACTGTTTCCAAAAGTTTTCCCATTATCAATTTTTATCAGCATTTTTATTACTGTTTTGCAAATGATTCAAATGTAACTCAAAGAAATACATACTAACAATTTGTAGTCCAAAAATAATTAATGCAAGTCTAAATAAAAAGCTCTTACCTTCATTATCATAGGAACCCGCTACAGATCTGGATATATATCCTGGTACAATGGCAATCATAACAGCTGCTACTAACCCTGCGCCTGGACCCTGAAAATGTATACAAGTACATACAGTATTTACATTATTACAGTGGACCCCCGGTTTACGTTATTAATTTGTTCCAGAATGCTGTTCAAGTACCGTTACCCAACGAATTAGTTCCCATAAGGAATAATGTAAATTAGATTAGTCCTTTTAGACCCCCAAAAATACACTTACAAAAGCACTTACAAAAATACACTTACATACGTAATTGTTAGAGTTTGGAGCGTAACGTAAACCGGGGGTCCACTGCATACATTTATATACACTTTCTTTTTCAACAAACCTGTAGTATCCCACCGAGGCAGGGTGACCCAAAAAGAAAAATGAGGTTTTTTTTTTTAAGTTAGTAATTTATACAGAAGTTACTAGTCCTTTGCTTCCGGCATTGTAGTCACATTTTTACGATGTGCAGAGTTTACGGAAGAAAGATTCTTCTCCACTTCTCCATGGAGAACTTCATATACATTTTTTTAACCCTTTAACTGTGGAAGACCTTGGATAAAAAAAATTCCTGTGTGAGGGGAAGATTTAAAAAAAAAAAAAAAAAAAAAGAATCTTACAGTTCGATTTCATTTTTCTGAATCGAATAAGGCTTAAATGAGTAAAATATGATAAAAACTTATGATTTTATGGCATGTTGAAGTTGGTGAAAAAATTATCACTAACTGGCAACAGTGAAGTTAAAGTGCCAGCGATGTTTACATTTTACAATTTACTGATGCTAATACAGTGGTACTTCTACTTACGAGCAGCTCCCAACTCGAACAATTATGTAAGTGTATTTTTGTAGGTGCTTTTGTAAGTGTATTTTCAGGGTCTGAAACGGATTAATCTAATTTTCATTATTTCTTATGGGAAAAAATTCCTTCAGTATTGGCACTTGAATAGCCGTCTGGAACGAATTAAGCTTGTAACTCGAGGTACCACTGTACATCTTTGTTTATCTGTTTTTTTAATTACTTTTAATGTTGAATATTATACATACAGGAGGACCCTGCTTTACAGTGCTTCACTTTACAGTGTTATGCTAATACAGAAGTTTTCAATTATACCCATTCTTCATTTATTCAGATTTCCTACAATAAATATACAGTGGTACCCCAAGTTTCATACAGCTCCCAACTCGAACAATTATATAAGTGTATTATTGTAAGTGCTTTTGTAAGTGTATTTTTGGGGGTCTGAAATGGACTAATCTAATTTACATTATTCCTTATGGGAACAAATTCGTTCGGTAACGGCACTAACAGCCTTCTGGAACGAATTATGTACGAAACTCGGGGTACCACTGTATTCATCACTCACTATAAACTAAGGATGTAAATATTTTAATGTAAGTAGTGTGGGTAATGTATATGCATTTTTTAGGCCTAGATCTATTGCTCACTTAATATATGATGGTGTAAATATGTTATCAGGCTTTTGTATGCATTTGAAAGTGAAAAAAAGGCTGTTTCACTTTAAAGCAATTTTTGTTCTACAGCATTAGCCCAGAACCTAACGTGCTGTAAAAGCAGGGCCCTACAGTAGCCCGGAACCTAACCTGCTGTATAAACGAGGCCCTACAGTACTAGTTTTTTATAGTATTAGATGTGTTTCAAGATGCTTTAGCACTTCAAACATGGCTTCACTTGGAATAATCAGTATATATACTGTATTCATTACTGGTTTTTATTTTTTTTACTATTCTGGTCTTCTTAGGCTATGTACAAGGAATATTTATAACATTACAATTGCTTCAGAGTGTAATACACCTCAAAACATGGAATCAGTAATATTGATTGACTTTAATGGGTTATATACAGTGGTCCCTCGGTTTTTGTGCATCTCCAAACTCGAACATTTATGTAAGTGTATTTTCCTAAGTGCTGTTGCAAGTGTATTTTTGGGGGTCTGAAACAGACTAACCTACATGACATTATTTCTTAAGGAAGTAAATTCATTCGGTAATGGCACTTGAGCAGCATTCTGGAACGAATTTTCGGCGAAAACCGAGGGACCACTGTATATACAGTGGTCCCTTGGTTATTATTTCTTAAGGAAGTAAATTCGTTCGGTAATGGCACTTGAGCAGCATTCTGGAGCAATACACAGGACCACTCTATACAGTGGTCCTCGGTTTCGCAATCGTCAGAATGCTGCTCATCCTTACACAATTACCTTAAAAATAATGTCACGTAGGTTAGTCTGTTTCAGACCCCCAAAATACACTTGCAACAGCACTTACAAAATACACTTACATAAATGTTTGAGTTTGGAGATGCCGAACCAGGACCACTGTATCAGCCTCTCCTCACTTATGAGACGTACTCGTTTACCGACGACTTGGACTTACGACGAGCTCTCTGACCAGTATGCATACCTAAATAATGTATATTAGAGCTGATTTTCTCTATTCTATTGATTACAATATACAGTTGACCCCCGAGTATCGGCCGCCCTGAGTATCGGCCGACTCGAGTTTCGGTCGCTTTTTTCAGCCCAATTTTTCCCCGACTATCAGCCGTCTCCTCGAGTATCGGCCTGCATACCAGACCTGTCTGCCTGCCCGCGCAGGCGTCGTGAGCCAGTCTAGCTTTGTTTACCATTAAGTGAACATTACCCAGCGTGCCCATTCAAACATTTCACAATAATTTTATTGTGTTTATTGATTGTCACTGTGAAATAAGTCACCATGGGTCCAAAGAAGCTTCCTAGTGGCACCCCTGTGGTAAAGAAAGTGAGGAACACCATCGAATTGAAGGAGATAGTAGAAAAATATGATTCTGGAGGAATCACTTCAGTATCCTCCATTGCATAAGCCTTATAGGTAAGGCTTGGGAGGGAGTGAATTCCAAGACTTTGAACTCTGCTTGGAGACAATTGTGGCCAGGGTGTGTACAACAGAGGGATTTTGAGGGGTTTGAGGCTGACCCTGACGACCCTGTGCCTGTTGTGGAAGGTATTGTGGCATTGGGCAAGTCCCTGGGGTTGGAGATGAGTGGCGAGGATGTGGAAAAGTTAGTGGAGGACCACAAGGTAGAGCTAACCACTTAAGAGCTGCAAGAACTTCATCTGGAACATCATCAGACCACAGTAGAGGAAATTGATTCACAGGAGGAGGAAGATGAACTGAATGAGGTGCCTTCTTCAGAGATTAAGGAAATTTGTTCAATGTGGAATAAGGTGCAGGAATTTGTTGAAAAATACCACCCTGAGCAAGCTGAAATAAGCCATCTCTGCAACCAGTTCAGTGACAGAGCCATATTGCACTTCAGGAACATGTTAAAGAGGTACCAGAAACAGAGGACTGTAGACAGTTATTTTGTGAGACAGGGGTCCAGTGACTCTCAAGCTGGTCCTAGTGGCATTAAAAGACCAAGAAGGGAAGTAACCCCAGATAGGGCTTTGATACCTGAAGTCCTTATGGAGGGGGATTCCCCTTCCAAACAATAACCTCTCCTCCCTCTCCCCTCCTCGCCGTCTTCCATACGCCAACAAGAGTCTTCAATAAAAGTACTGTTAAAGTTATGTTAAATGTTCATTTATCCATTTCATTAGTCCTTTATATTTATTTCTCATTATTTTCTGTATGTAAAACTATATTCTCTATAAAATGTATTTTTTGTTAATACTTTTGGGTGTCTGGAATGGATTAATTGGATTTACATTATTTCTTATTGGAAATATTGCTTCAGTTTTTGTCGAATTCTGTTTTCGTCAGACTTTCTGGAACGAATTAAAGACGAAAACCGAGGTTCCACTGTACATTAGTACGGTGTCCGTATCATAAAGAACTTCTAAACAAAAATCAAAGTATCTCTAAAAAAATACAAATTGAAATGCAAAATGAAAGTTTAAAAAAGTTAAAACAGCCTACCTTCAGTTCCTTGGCTAGATGATATGTAACAAGGGTTGTGAGGGAGGAGAACAGCGGGGCCAGAAAGACACAAACATTACGCACATCTATGGTTATGTTAACCAAATTCAAGATGTGGTAGATGGCTGCTGAAGTCACCATTAATCCTGGATATATTGTGCCTGAGGAAAAAAATAAAAATTATCCAGAATGCAATTCAATACATAATACAAGCAGGCTTCACTTAACAGCATTTCACTAATGCACTGGTTTTCAAATACCCATTCTTCATTTATTCAGACTTCCTACAATAAATAAATTCACCACTCACTATAAGCTAAGGACGAAAATATTTTAAGGCAAGTAATGCATGTACAGCCTTTCCTCACTTAGCAACGTACTCGTTTACCGACGACTCGGACTTACGACAGGCTCTCTGACCAGTATGCATACCTATATATAATGTATATCAGAACTGATCTATAAATATATTGAATGACCATGGTTGTTCAATAATGATATACAGAAAAGGCAGGAGCTCCTGGAGCCTAAGGCCTTGTCTAAGGGCAAAGGTGAAAGTTACACAAATCACATGTAAAACTAGGCCATCCAGGGCTATCCCAGTCAAAACAGAAAGCGCTAAACCAGCATTTGATACAATGGAACCCCGGATATCGTAGTCGTCGGAGGTAGTAATATTCGATAATCGTAACTTTTCATCAAAATATTGGCTCGGTGATCGTCGTTCCACTCAGTAATAGTTGTGGGTTCGGTACGGGTACGCCCGGCCCGACACACCATTCAGAGTCAGTGTGGCATTGTTTACCAGCGAGTGACGGTCACCCTACGTGTTCATACGATACATTTCGTAATTATTCCATTGTTTTTAGTGCTTGCAACTGCTAAATAAGCCACCATGGGCCCAAAGAAAGCTCCTAGTGCCAGCCCTGTAGTAAAGGTCAGAAACACGATAGAATTGAAAAAAGAGATCATTGCAAAATATGGGTGTGAAGCATGGGTGGTAAATGTTGCAACAAGAAGGCTGGAGGCAGTGGAGATGCTGTGTCTGAGGGCAATGTGTGGTGTGAATGTAATGCAGAGAATTCGTAGTTTGGAAATTAGGAGATGCAGGATTACCAAAACTATTATTCAGAGGGCTGAGGAGGGGTTGTTGAGGTGGTTTGGAACAAAGTAGAATGACGTCAAGAGTGTATAAATCTGTAGTGGAGGGAAGGCAGGGTAGAGGTCGGCCTAGAAAAGGTTGCAGGAAGGGGGTAAAGGAGGTTTTGTGTGCGAGGGGCTTGGACTTTCAGCAAGCATACGTGAGTGTATTAGATAGGAGCGAATGGAGACAAATGGTTTTTAGGACTTGACGTGCTGTTGGAGTGTGAGCAGGGTAATATTTATGAAGGGATTCAGGGAAACCGGCAGGCCAGACTTCAGTCCTGGAGATGAGAAGTACATTGCCTGCACTCTGAAGGAGGGGTGTTAATATTGCAGTTTTATAACTGTAGTGTAAGCATGCCTTTGGCAAGACAGTGATGGAGTGAATGATGGTGAAAGTTTTTCTTTTTCGGGCCACTCTACCTTAGTGGGAAATGGCTGATGTGTTAATAATAAAAATAATAATACAGTGGAACCCCGAGTTTCAGCCACATCTAGCTTCGGCCGCTTCGAGTTTAGACAGTTTTTGGCTAAATTTTGTCCCGAGTTTCGCACTGTGCTCCGTGTTTCGGCCAGCGTACCAGACCTGTCCACCTTCCCGCGCAGGCGTCGTGAGTCAGTCTGGTTTTGTTTATCCTCGAGTGAACATTACCCTCCACACTCCTCCAAACATTTCACAATATAATTCATTGTGTTTGGTGCTTGTTGATTGAGTGCGACTGCTACATAATTAACGATTGGCCCAAAGAAACTTCCTAGTGCCATCCCTTTGATAAATAAAGTGAGAAACACCATAGAATTGAAGAAAGAAATTGTACAAAAATACGAATGAATGATGGTGAAAGTTTTTCTTTTTCGGGCCACTCTACCTTGGTGGGAAATGGCTGATGTTAATAATAAAAATAATAATACAGTGGACCTGAGTTTCAGCCACATCTAGCTTCGGCGCTGAGTTTAGACAGTTTTGGCTAAATTTTGTCCCAAGTTTGCACTGTGCTCCGTGTTTGGCCAGCGTACAGACCTGTCACCTTCGCGAGGCGTGTGAGTCAGTCTGTTTGTTGTTTATCCTCGAGTGAACATTACCCTCCACACTCATCCAAACATTTCACAATATAATTCATTGTGTTTGGTGCTTGTTGAGTGCGACTGCTACATAATTAACGATTGGCCCAAAGAAACTTCCTAGTGCCATCCCTTTGATAAATAAAGTGAGAAACACCATAGAATTGAAGAAAGAAATTGTACAAAAATACGAGAGTGGTGTGCGTGGCGGAGCTTGCCAGGATGTATGGCAAAAACAAATCAACAATCACTTCTATCCTGGCGAAGAAAAAAGAAATCAAGGAAGCTGATGTTGCAAAAGGTGTAGATATGTTGACAAGAAATAGATCACAAACAGTCGATGATGTTGAGAAGTTGTTGCTGGTGTGGATCAACAATAAACAGTTAGCGGGAGATAGTGTTTCGGAGATGATCATTTGTGAAAAGGCAAGGCAGTTGCACACAGATCTCGTAAAGAAAATGCCTGGAACGAGTGCTGATGTTAGTGAATTTAAGGCCAGCAGAGGCTGGTTTGACAGATTTAAGAAGCGTAGTGGCATACACAGTGTGGTAAGGCATGGTGAGGCTGCAAGTTCAGACAAACATGAGGCTGAAAAATTCGTAAGTGAATTTAAGGGGTACGCAGAGACTGAAAAATTTCAACTATAACAAGTGTTCAATTGTGATGAAACAGGCCTCTTTTGGAAGAAAATGAAAAAAGAGGACCTATATCATGCAGGAGGAAAAGGCACTGCCAGGACACAAGCCTATGAAAGACAGGCTAACTCTTGTTCTGTGCTAACGCTAGTGGGGATTTTAAAGTGAAGCCTTTACTCGTGTATCACTCTGAAAATGCCAGTGTTCAAGAAAAACAATGTTGTAAAGAGTAAATTGTGTGTGATGTGGAGGGCTAGCAATAAGACATGGGTCACGAGGCAAATTTTCATTGACTGGGTCCATGAAGTGTTTGGCCCCAAAGTGAAAAAATACCTACAGGAAAATAAATTGCCACTCCAGTGCCTCCTGTTACTGGACAATGCTCCTGCTCATCCTCCAAACTTGGTAGACCTATTGTCTAGGGACTTCAATTTTATAACAGTGAAGTTCTTGCCTCCTAACACCACTCCTCTCATCCAGCCCATGGACCAGCAGGTCATTTCTAACTTCAAAAAACTTTACACGAAAGCAGTCCTTGAAAGGTGTTTTGAAGTGATCTCAGACACTGAACTGACCTTAAGAGACTTCTGGAGGAATCACTTCAATATCTACAACTGCATAAGCCTTATAGGTAAGGCTTGGGGGGGAGTGACTTCCAGGACTTTGAACTCTGAAAATTGTGGCCAAATTGTGACTTGGAACTTTGAAAATTGTGGCCAGAATGTGTCCTCCAGAGGGATTTTGAAGGGTTTGAGGCTGACCCTGCCAACCCTCTGCCTGCTATGGAATGTATTGTGGCATTGGGGAATTCCATGGGGTTGGATGTGAGTGGCGAGGATGTGGAAAAGTTGGTGAAGGACCACAGGGAAGAGCTAACCACTGAAGAGCTGCAAGACCTTCATCTGGAACAGCATCAGACCACAGCTGAGGAACTTGCTTCAGAGGAGGAAGAGGGAGTGAAGGAGGTGCCTTCTTCAGAGATTAAGGAGATTTGTGCAATGTGGAGTAGGGTGCAAGCATTTGCTGAGAAATATCACCCTGAACAAGCTGAAACAAGCCATCTCTGCAACATGTTCAGTGACAAAACCATGACCCACTTCAGGGACATCTTAAAGAGACGCCAGAAACAGAGGACTGTGGACAGTTATTTTATGAGACAGGGGTCCAGTGACTCAAGCTGGTCCTAGTGGCATTAAAAGACAAAGAAGAGAAGTAACCCCAGATAAGGACTTGTTACATAGTCTTTATGGAAGGGGATTCCCATTCCAAACAAGTCCTCCCTCTCTCCTCCCTATCTTCCAGATGCCAACAACAGTCTTCAATAAAGGTACGTAAATGGGATTTTAAACGTTTATTTAAATGTTTATTTATCTATTATATTACTCATTTAAGTACTATATGTATTTATATTTGTTGTGTGTATGTAAAACTATAGTTATTCTTCAAAAAATGTATTTTTTGTGAATATTTTTGGGTGTCTGGAATGGATTAATTGGATTTACATTATTTCTTATGGGAGATATTGCTTTGACTTTCGGCCGCTTTGAGTTTAGGCCAAGCTTCTGAAACGGATTACGGCTGAAACTCGGGGTTCCACTGTAACAGTACACTACTGCATAAACATTTAAAAATTACTAAAAATGTTATAAATGGTGCAAAGGTGACATTAAAACAATATCAAAGATAGTTGACACAAACCCACTACCATTATAGTATGCTCCTTGCTTAGTGACGAATTTGTTTACCAACGTGGTCTTAGGAACAGAACTCCGTCATTAAGTGAGGAGAGGTTGTACTGTATATGCATTTTGTAGGCCTAGCTCTATTGCTCTATTTATAGTATAAAAATGTTATCAGGTTTTTATATGCATTTGAAAGGTTCACTTCACAGATTTTTGCTTTACAGTATAAGCAGGGCCCACCTGTAAATATGTAACAAGATAAAATGTAGGAACTTTTTGACCTCTTAAGCACCTTGCTTAATTATAGCGTATGATTTGAAGAGTTTAGGGTTAAAAATTTGCATTAATTAATTTTGCACTAAACTGAAATTTTCAATAATCAAACTAGTAATAATCAAGCCCTGCTCGAATATGCAGTGAAACACTAAGACTAAGGCTGAAAATCTTACCTCCAATGATCCTTCCAAGTGGGTACCAGGCTCGATCATCAAACCAGTTGTGAAAATTGTAGAAGCCTTCCTCAGCCAAAAATTTGGTGGTGCGGTAATTGAAGTATGGATCAAATTCGTGGATAACCGATTCAAACCGAAGAACCGAAAAAAGCCTGCACGAAAATGCTGGGAAGAAAAAAAATTAATGTTTTATGGTAACCTTAACAACAAAATACTCCTCTTTCCCTTACTCAATCTTAAATCTTTACCCTCCCTCCCTTGTTTATTGGTAGCTTTTTCTTATACCAACTTCTGTAAATAAGTAAACTATCTATTTAACAGACCACAATTTAATGGCCATCAGAAATATTGGACAAGCTCCACTGGGTCAAGTAAACGGACAAAATCCACTTATTACATAACTACATATTATTATTAGGACCATGGCAAAACTTTCTCATTTCCATCCATCACAACTGCTATTTCCAGCCACACGTTTCCTCATATTAGTCCATCCAAATGGGGGTTTGCCACAATTTGCTTTGATAATAGCTCATCTCAAATATGTGGATTAGTTGTGAATAGCCCTTTTTAAACTATGAAGGTTTTTAAACATTAAATCTAATTTCAAAATGTAATGAATTATAAAACAGTTTAAAAATGGACATTCTTCTCATTTCATCCCCCATTATCAACCAGGCCACAATAATAAACTAATGATATATACATCAGTCTCTAGGAATTAATACAGTGGACCCATGGTTACTGGCCGTTCCTCTTATCGGCCAACTCGCTTATAGGCCGGTTTTTCGGCTACCGCTTATCAGCCGTTATTTCACTTATCAGCCCGAATGGGAGGGGTCCACCCGTCCGCCGGCAGCCGCTTGCATCAGTCTGGCTGTGTTTTTGGCCGAGTGAGGAAGGTTCTGCTCATTCATCCAAACATTTCACTGTAATTCATCGTTTTTCATGGTTATTCATTAAGTGCAACTGCAAAATAAGTAACCATGGCCCCAAAGAAACTTCCAAGTAAAGTTCTTTTGGTAAAGAAAGTGAGAAACATGACAGAAATTAAAAAAGAAATAATTGAGAAATATGAGAGTGGTGTGAAGGTGCTGGAACTTGCCAGGATGTATGGGAAAAACAAAACAATCATGTCTATCCTGGCAAAGAACAAATCAAGGAAGCTAATGTTGCAAAAGGAGTAAATGTGCTATCGAAACAAAGGTCACCAATAATGGAAGATATGGAGAAGTTATTGTTGTTGTGGATCACCAAAAAACAATTAGAGGGAGACAGCGTTGTGGAATCAATTATTTGTGAGAAGGCAAGGCAGTTGCACGAGGATCTTGTAAAGAAAATGCCTGGAACAAGTGCTGCTGTTAGTGAATTAAGGGCCAGCAAAGACTGATTTGAGAGATTTAAGAAGCGTAGTGGCACACACAGTGTGGTAAGGCATGGTGAGGCTGCAAGTTCTGACGAATGTGAAACTGAAAAATATGTGCGTGAATTCAAGGGGTACATAGAGGCTGAAAAATTACAACCCCAACAAGTGTTCAATTGTGACAAAACAGGCCTCTTTTGGAAAAAAAATGCCAAAGAGGACCTACATTACGCAGGAGGAAAAGGCACTGTCAGGACACAAGCCTATGAAAGACTGGCTTACTCTTTTATTCTGTGCTAACACTAGTGGGGATTTCAAAGTGAAGCCTTTACTGGTGTATCACACTGAAAATCCCAGTGTGTTCAAGAAAATCAATGTCTTCAAGAGTAAATTGTGTGTGATGTGGAAAGCTAATAATAAGGCATGGGTCACAAGGCAAATTTTCAGAGTGGGTCAATGATGAGTTTGGCCCTAGTGTGAAAAAATACCTCCTGGAAAAGAAATTGCCACTCAAGTGCATCCTGGAAATGGACAATGCTCCTGCTCATCCTCCAGACTTGGTAGACCAATTGTCTAGGGACTTCAGTTTTATAACAGTGAAGTTCTTGCCTCCTAACACCACTCCTCTCATCCAGCCCATGGACCAGCAGGTCATTTTTAACTTCAAAAAACTGTACACCAAAGCAGTGTTTCAAAGGTGCTTTGAAGTGACCTCGGACACTAATTTGACCCTAAGAGAGTTCTGGAGGTAAGGCTTGGGAGGGAGTGACTTCCAGGACTTTGAACTCTGCTTGGAGAAAATTGTGGCCAGATTGTGTCCAAGAGATGGATTTTGAAGGGTTTGGGGCTGACCCTCACCCTGCCAACCCTCTGCCTGTTGTGGAATGTATTGTGGCATTGGGGAAGACCATGGGGTTGGAGGTTAGTGGCAAGGATGTGGAAGAGTTGGTGGAGGACCACAAGGAAGAGCTAACCACTGAAGAGCTGCAAGACCTTCATCTGGAACAGCAATAGACCACAGCTGAGGAACTTGCTTCAGAGGAGGAGGAAGAGGGAGTGAAGGAGGTGCCTTCTTCAGTGATTAAGGACATGTGTGCAATTTGGAATAGGTTGCAAAGTTTTGTTGAAAAATACCACCCTGAGCAAGCTGAAACAAGCCATATCTGCAACATGTTCAGTGACAAAACCTTGTCTCACTTCAGGGAAATCTTAGAGAGACACCAGAAACAGAGCACTCTGGACAGTTATTCTGTGCGACAGGGGTCCAGTGACTCTCAAGCTGGTCCTAGTGGCATTAAAAGACAAAGAAGGGAAGTAACCCTGGATAAGGACTTGTTACCTAAAGTCTTTATAGAAGGGGATTCCCCTTCCAAACAATAAATCCTCTCTCTCTCCTCCTCCTCCCTATCTTCCATAAGTCTACAAAAGTCTACAAGTCTTCAATACAGGTATGTAATTAATCTTTCAAAAATTTTATTTTTTGTGAATATTTTTGGGTGTCAAGAATGGATTAATTGTATATACATTAATTCTTATGGGGAATATTATTTCGCTTTTCGGCCTTTTCGGTTTTAGGCCGAGCTTCTGGAATGGATTACGGCTGATAACCGAGGGTCCACTGTAATTAGTGTTACTCAGGTATATAGATGAAGTACAAGATAGTCAATGTTAAAGATACTGTGTACTGAAGAAACCTTACAGCATTTCAGTTATCAATCAAAATATTAGTGAAATCACAAGCACGAATGACAAACTTCTACACAACAGTATTACTCATAACCCGAAACATAACGAGACACTTACAGAGAATTGCTGCAAGAGATAGAACAGCCATTTTTAGCAGTGTGTCTTGCTTTTCAACTGACATGCGAAGCCATCCTCGCGTCCGGTAATTAAGTACTGGAGCAGACATCGTGTACTGAAAAAAAAATTAAATTAGAATAAAAGAATTATTATACAGCACTGTAAAAGGTTTAATATGCTTGATCTGAGGAGCGAGGATGCGACCCACACCAGTTGGCTAACACCCAGGTATCTACTTACTACTAGGTGAACAAGGACAGGTGTAAGGAAACATGCCCAGTGTTTCTACCCATGGCGAGGATTGAACCACAGACACTCTGTGTGTGTGTGTGTGTGTGTGAGGCGAGAGCGCTGCCAGCCAAGCCAAGGGACACCTATTCGGATTATTAACCTGGAGGGTTAGTAACAAAATACTAATGTAATGGCTTACAATATTTCCTCTGATCTTTTTCCCCAGGATGCGACTCAGAACAGTCGGCTAACACCCAGATACCTACTAACTGATAGGTAAACCGAGGCATCAGTTATGTGGAAACATATCCAATGTTTCCAACTGTGCCAAGAGTGAACCCAGATTCTTTGTATTTAAGTGGAAGGTGATACAATTTGAGCCATGAGGTTGTTAACCATATACAATTATTAACCTAGGATGATCAGAGAAAGCCAATCACAGTGGTATCTCCACTGGGATCATCTGGCTCTCTTCCCCAGGATGCAACAATTTGAGCCATTAGATTGTTAACCATGGACAATTATTAACCCAGGATGATCAGAGAAAGCCAATCACAGTGGTATCTCCACCGGGATCATCTGGCTCTCTTCCCCAGGATGCAACCCACAAAAGCCGACAAACACTCGAGTACTGTACCAATTTATTGCTAGGCAAATAGCAGCAGTACGAGTTAGGAGTCTAGACCCTATACTGTATCTTGCTTTCACCTAGGGATAAACCTATTTTTTGTTGGTTATGAACAAAGTTTGCTACCAATGAGGCATGAGGTACCAACATGGAAATAAGTCACCGACTTTTTTGGGTTATCCTAGGTAATTTACACTGCGTATGATAACATGTTTATGCTATCGCATATTATGTAAGCAATAGAGCTAGGCCTAAAAAATGCATATACAATACACACATTACTTACCTTAAAATATTTTCATCCTTAGCTTATAGTGAGTGGTGAATATGTTTATTGTAGGTAGCCTGAATAAATGAAGAATGACTATACAGTGGACTCCCGGATTTCGTACTGCTCCCAACTCGAACAATTATGTAAGTGTATTTTTGTAAGTGCTTTTGTAAGTGTATTTTTGGAGGTCTGAAATGGACTAATCTAATTTACATTTGTCCTTATGGGAACAAATTCGTCCGGTAACAGCACTCAAACAGCATTCTGGAACGAATTATGGCCGATAACCGGGGGTCCACTGTAATTGAAAACTGTTCCATTAGCGAAACTCTGTAAAGCGGGGGCCCTCCTGTATATGAAATAAATCTAAAAACCAATTCATCCCTTTGAAAGGACATAGATAAGTAAGTTTACTTAGTACAGGTACACATAACTACAATTATCATACATATAGCATAGTTTCTTGATGATGTGAGGAATCACAAAAGTACTTGGAAGTTCACTATTTTTTTTCACAGTGGTTGTTTTGCATATGCATAGTAACATGCGAGTAAATTACCTAAGATAATCCCCCCCCAAAAAAAAAAAAAAGAGTCCCTTATTTCCACTGGTGTCCTTGTAATATCTTATTTAAAGCTTAGATGCCTGCATATGGAGCACTGTGAAAAGCTCTGTTCCACAAGGCACAGTACTTGCTCCCATCCTGTTCCTCATCCTCATATCTGACAGACAGGGATATAAGCCACAGTGCTGTGTCTTCCTTTGCAGATGACACCCGAATCTGTATGACAGTGTCCACCGTTGAAGACACTGCAAGACTCCAAGCAGACATAAACCAAATCTTTAAATGGGCTGTAGAAAACAATATGAAGTTCAATGATGAGAAATTTCAATTACTCAAGATACGGAAAAAGTGAAGAAATTAAAATCTCATCGGAGTACAAAACTAATTCAAACCACACAATAGAGCGAAAAACTAATGTCAAAGACCTGGGAGTGATCATGTCAGAGGACCTCACCATAACACCGTAGCAATTGCATCTGCTAGAAAAATGACAGGATGGATAATGAGAACCTTCAAAACCAGGGATGCCAAGCCCATGTTGACACTTTACAGATCACTTGTTCTATCTAGGCTGGAATATTGCTGCACACTAACTGCACTTTTCAAGGCGGGTGAAATTGCTGACCTTGAAAATGTGCAGAGAACCTTCACGGCAAGCATAACTGCGATAAACCACCTCAATTACTGGGAACGCTTGAAGTTCCTAAACCTGTACTCTCTAGAACGCAGGCGGGAGAGATACATTATTATATACACATGGAAAATTCTCGAGGGATTAGTACCAAACTTGCACACAAAAATCACTCCCTACGAAAGCAAGACTCAACAGGCGATGTAACATCCCCCCAATGAAGAGCAGGGGTGCCACTAGCACGTTGAGGGACAACACAATAAGTGTCAGGGGCCCAAGATTGTTCAACTGCCTCCCAGCATACATCAGGGGGATTACCAAGAAACCCCTGGCTGTCTTCAAGCAGGCACTGGACAGGCACTGGACAGGCACCTAAAGTCGGTACCTGACCAGCCAGGCTGTGGTTCGTACGTTGGAATGCGTGCGGCCAGCAGTAACAGCCTGGTTGATCAGGCTCTGGTCCAACATGAGGCCTGGTCACAGACCGGGCCGCGGGGGCGTTGACCCCTGGAATTCTCTCCAGGTAAACTCCAGGTAAACTGATGCTTAACTTTTATTATATACACAATTGTGGTTAGTAATTTTATTCAGGTACAGGTACACGTAAATACAGCTACATAAATTATCAGAGTAACATGTGTAAATTACCTAGGATAACCAAAAAAAAAGTCAGTTTTTTTTTTTTGTACTAGTAGTATAGGTTTAACATTGTCTAGAAAAACTGCAGGATTAGTCATTTTCGTTGGGAAATGCTAAACTCACATTATAATAATCCTGACGGGTCATACAGCTGCTAAACCTGTAGGGGCCCATTATTATTACATTCATGGGAGCACTAAACCCACAGGGGTTCATACAATGCCTCGTAGAATGAAAGCCATTCAGATTTTATTAAAGGCATTGAAGCATTGATCCAATTTCTTAGATCAAGAGCCCCTCACCAACATCAAGGAACCTTCTTTGAGGAGTATAGAGGCCCATACAGTGCCTACAGAATAGGCAGGTGCTTATTTAGGCCTCGTCCATAATTTTAAAAAACGTACATGATGGAGTAAGTAGGTTTATTTAGGTACAGATACACAAATACAGTTACACAAATTATAATACAGAGTAACATGCCAGAAGATCACAGTAAGCAGGTGATATTACAATACGCAGAACAACCACTGCGAAAAAATAAGTGAAATTCCAAGTGCTTTCGTGATTTCTCACATTATCATTATACTGTGAGAAATCACGAAAGCTCTTGGAATTTCACTATTTTTCACAGTGGTTGTTCTGCATTGTAACATATGTGTAAAATACCAAGGACGGAGTGGGGTACTTTTTTTATATTGGAAGGCTGCATTAAAGTTAGCTGTAATCTAATTATTATAATGAAAACCAAGCGCTAAACCCAATAGGGTTTGCTGTAATCTAATAAGGTCACATTCAAGAAATTTTGAGTAGGTCGGTTAGGACTAAGTCGTGAGGGTAACGTATTTTCAATAAAAATAAAATGAATATCTTATGCAAAATTCTGATTCACTCAGAAGACCTCACTTAATGCACTCCTGAGGTCTAGAATAATGCAAAAAAGTCAAATTTGACTTATTTCCATTAGGGTCCTTGACTTATTGCCATTAGGGTCCTTGACTTATTGCCATTAGGGTCCTTGACTTATTGCCATTAGGGTCCTTGACTTATTGCCATTAGGGTCCTTGACTTATTGCCATTAGGGTCCTTGACTTATTGCCATTAGGGTCCTTGACTTATTGCCATTGGGGTCCTTTAGACTTATTGCCATTGGGGTCCTTGACTTATTTCCACTGGGTACGTGATTTCCATACGAGAATTATTATAATTACTATTACAATCAAGGACCCTAGTGGATATAAGCCACTTTTGACTTTTAGTTGGGAAGCACTAAACCCATAAGGGCCCTGTGCCTACAGTAATTTACACACACGCATTACTATGCAAGACAATTGCAATCACCCCGAAAAATGTGGGATTAGGCATAAAAATAGGCTTCCTTAGGGGTCAAGCAACGCCTGGGAGGAGCCGAACGAGGGCAATAAGACTCGACCCAAGGAAGGAAAGAAAGGAAATGACAAATACAATTCCTTGGATCCAGAGCCCCTCACCAGCCTCAAGACACCTCCCCATGGGAAAAAAAAGGAAAATCCTACACAGAATCAGAAAATATATATATAACAACACGACAAGCCACTAGCTGAATCAGCCTTTTCAAAAACCACTAAAATCTCAGCCTATTTTTCCCCTTCCAGTGACACATAGCAACCCAAGGGTCACACCACAGCCTCTTTGGCTCAGCCATGACCCCAAATGACCCCAACTAACCCCCAAAAACCCATAAAAATCCCCAAAATCCATTAGAATCACCGGGCTCCCTCAGGTGTCGGCCGCTTATTGGTCAAAACCGCGTCTATCCTAAAACCCCGTAATTAAACCCTAATAAACCTCTATATAAAGGTAGTAAAACCACTAAACAGCCCCCAGAGAGTAGAAAATAGACCCATCTACCTCTGGGGTCTCAGGGGATGAGATGGTAACTGCTGTGACACTCACAAATGTTAATATAACAGCTGAGTCTGGTGAGGTGTGGGGCGGTGCGTGGCTGGTCAGGGCGAACACTAGCCGCCCGTGTAGCGCAGCTGGACCACTAGCGGTCCACCAGTGGTCCACTACCACTGGGACTGTTTATTTAGGTATATACAAATACAGATTGTCATACATAGCATATGTGTAGAGAAACTAGGATAACTCTAGTGGACCACTACCACTGGGACCACTAGTGGACCACTATCACTGGCACCACTAGTGGACCACTACCACTGGCACTAGTGGACCACTACCACTGGCACTAGTGGACCACTACCACTGGCACTAGTGGACCACTACCACTGGCACTAGTGGACCACTACCACTGGCACTAGTGGACCACTACCACTGGCACTAGTGGACCACTACCACTGGCACTAGTGGACCACTACCACTGGCACTAGTGGACCACTACCACTGGCACTAGTGGACCACTACCACTGGCACCACTAGTGGACCACTGGCACCACTAGTAGACCACTACCACTGGCACCACTAGTGGACCACTACACTGGCACCACTAGTGACCATACCACTGGCACCGACTAGTGGACCACTACCACTGGCACCACTAGTAGACCACTACCACTGACACCACTAGTAGACCACTACCACTGGCACCACTAGTGGACCATTGGCATCACTAGTAGACCAGTATCACTGGCACCACTAGTGGACCATTGGCATCACTAGTAGACCAGTATCACTGGCACCACTAGTGGACCACTACCACTGGCACCGCTAGTGGACCACCTCCACAGGCACTAGTGGACCACTACCATGGCACCACTAGTAGACCACTACCACTGGCACCACTAGTAGACCACTACCACTGGCACCACCAGTGGACCACTACCACTGGCACCACCAGTGGACCACTACCACTGGCACCACTAATGGACACTACCACTGGCACCACTAGTGAACCACTACCACTGGCACCCCTAGTGGACCACTACCACTGGGACCACCACTAGTGAACCTCTACCACTGGCACCACTAGTGGACCACTACCACTGGCACCACTAGTGGAACCACTAGTGGAACCAAAGCAGTCATAGTACTAGGGGAAGGCACAACTTTAGTACCACAGCAGTGGCCCGGCTTCAAACACCTTTATTGTACAGCAATAAAGGAATGGAACAGACTGTGCATGTCAACACAGTCAGTGACCAGTTCAAGAACAGAACCAAAAAGTACCTAAGAATGTGCACAGAAAGGTACT
This sequence comes from Cherax destructor, assembly GCA_009830355.1. NCBI lineage: Eukaryota > Metazoa > Arthropoda > Malacostraca > Decapoda > Parastacidae > Cherax > Cherax destructor. Next base: position 562,128 of record WNWK01000228.1, on the reverse strand, counting down.
AGATGAGCAAGAAAGTACCTAATGAATGTAGCGACAGAAAGGGAGGAGAATGATTTTTTATTTTTAGTTAACACACATGTATATGTAAATAACTCTTTTTACCTTATTCCTAGTATACATATATCCTTTATAATATAATGACATATATGTCCTACAATGTAAAAATTAAGTATTAAAAGGACCCCAATGGAAATAAGTCACTCTGTCTGACTTTTTTGGGTTATCCTAGGTTCTCTACACATATGCTGCTATGTATGATAATGTATGTAAATGTATTTGTGTATACCTGAATAAACTTACTTACTTACTTACTTACCACTGGCACAACTAGTGGACCACTACCACTAACACCACTAGTGGATCACTACCACTGACACCACAAGTGGACCACTACAACTGGAACCACTACTAGGGGGACCACTAGTGGTACACTAACACTGGGGCTACTAGTACGACCACTACCACTGGGACCACTGTGGGACCATTACCAGTGGGACCATCACTAGTGGGACCAATACCACTGGGACCACTGTGGGACCATTACCAGTGGGACCATCACTAGTGGAACCAATACCACTGGGACCACAACCAGTGGGACCATTAGTACGATCATTACGTGGGGGAGGACTAGTAGTACACTAACCACTGCCACCACTAGTGGACCACTACCACTGGCACCACTGCCACCACTAGTAGACCACTACCACTGGCACCACTAGTGAACCACTAACACTGGCACCACTAGTGGACCACTACCACTGGCACCACTACCACTGGAACCACTACTAGGGGGACCACTAGTGGTACACTAACACTGGGGCCACTAGTGGACTACTGCCAGCGGGACCATCACTAGTGGGACCATCAATAGCGAACCAAATCCCAGTCAACATTGAACAAGTCGGGTATCCATAAAATACATACTATCTAAAGTAATTGAGAAGGTAATTTGAATAGTGGCGGAGCTCCTGATGAGACATTGTTACCTAGAGTAGTATACCACAACGCCCAGCGTTGGTTTAAGGACAGGGGACTATTTCTGAACTGTAAAAAATATAGAGAGAATTTGACACTATTAGTTGTGCTGCTGGAGCGGCTACTCTAAAAAATAGGATTACAGAGGTCATAATGGGTCTTACTTTGACACTACTGGGCATAGTTACTTCATAAAAAAATACTATAGTCATTTCACATACTACAACTACTTCATATGAGCTAATGTACACCAGACAAAACAGAAATACAATTTCAAAATATGAAAGGACGAGAAGAGGTGTCGGTAAGAAAATGTGGGACAAGCGGTGTCCGCCAAGGTTTCCTAATGGAGCCGTTACTGTTCTTGATATATGTGAATAACGTGCTTGACGAAATAAAGTCCTACTCACAGCTGTTCAAGGACGATGTAATGCTAAAGAAAATGAATACCGGAGGAGAATGGACGAAAGAGCCACAAGAGCCGAACAGAAAGCAGAAATGGTCAGATCAAAATATATTTCGTACTTCAACCAGAGCAAGTGCAAGGGTGGTGGGCAGGCAGAGATATAAAGATATTTATTTCCTTAGAAAACGTGGGTTACATTTAATGTTTTTTTACAATGTGTATGGTTACGGGTTGGTTACATTAGAAACATGGGTTATATTTGAAGATTTTACAGTGTGTATGGTTACAGGGTGGTTACAGTTTTAGGAAAACATTATATTGTATGTTCTAAGGAAGTGTCCCTGCAAACAGGGACACTTCTGAGTCTATTCCTTCCGTCGTGTCGTTCACATATACCAGAAACAGCACGGGTCCTAGGACTGACCCCTGTGGAACCCCGCTCGTCACAGGCGCCCATTGTGATACCTCATCTCGTACCATGACTCGTTGTTGCCTCCCTGTCAGGTATTCTCTGATCCATTGCAGTGCCCTTCCTGTTATACGTGCTCGATCCTCTAGCTTCTGCACTAATCTCTTGTGAGGAACTGTGTAGAAGGCCTTCTTGCAGTCCAAGAAAATGCAGTCAACCCACCCCTCTCTCTCGTGTCTTACCTCTGTTACCTTGTCATAAAACTCCAGAAGGTTTGTGACACAGGATTTGCCTTCCATGAATCCGTGCTGGTTGTCGTTTATAATCTTGTTCCGTTCCAGGTGCTCCACCACTCTCCTCCTGATAATCTTCTCCATGACTTTACATACTATACACGTCAATGACACTGGTCTATAGTTTAGCGCCTCTTTTCTGTCTCCTTTTTGAAAAATGGGAACTACATTTGCAGTCTTCCATACCTCAGGTAGTTGCCCAGTTTCAAGGGATGTGTTGAAAATTGTGGTTAGTGGCACACACAGCGTATCTGTTCCCTCTCTAAGGACCCACGGGGAGATGTTGTCCGGTCCCATCGCCTTTGAGGTATCAAGGTCACTGAGCAGCTTCACCTCTTCCTCAGTTGTGTGTATGTCATCCAACATTTGTTGGTATATTCCTTGTTGGTGTCCCCCTCTGAGTTCATTGCCTTTGTAACTTGCTCAGCTATCAAAACTTTGGGGCCCAGTCCCTGGACCCATTACGTACCTCTGTAATCTTTTGACTACCGCCCACAGGATGGGTATGGGGTTCATAATAAAGATATTAAACTAAAACTGTCCCCTCTGTTCTGTCTTCCCAGAGTCCTTCCTGTCTCCACTGTAAATACGTCTTTAAATCTCGTGTTGAGCTCCTCACATACCTCTCGATCGTTTCTTGTGAGTTCCCCACCTTTTTTCCTCAGCCTGATCACCTGATCTTTGACTGTTGTCTTCCTCCTAATGTGGCTATACAGCAGTTTCAGGTCAGACTTGACTTTCGATGCTATGTTGTTTTCGTACTGTCGCTGGGCCTCCCTCCTTATATGTGCATACTCGTTTCTGGCTCTTCGACTAATCTCCTTATTTTCCTGGGTCCTTTGCCTTCTGTACTTTTTTCCATTTTCTAGTGCACTTAGTTTTTGCCTCCCTACACCTTCGGGTAAACCAAGGGTTCGTTTTGGTCTTCCCATTATTTTTGTTGCCATTGGGAACAAACCTTTCCTCTGCCTGGTTGCATTTTGTTGTTACGTATTCCATCATTTCGTTTACTGACTTTCCTACCAGTTCTCTGTTCTACTGAACCTCCTGCAGGAAGTTCCTCATACCTGTGTAGTCCCCCCTTTTATAGTTTGGCTTTTCCCATTCAACTCCTGTTACCCTCTCCACTTGTGTGTGTGTGTACTCACCTAATTGTGGTTGCAGGGGTCGATACTTAGCTCCTCTGTGTGTGTGTGTGTGTGTGTGTGTGTGTGTAGAAAAGTCAAGCTTACCAAAAGAATATTCCCATTAATATTCAAATAAAAAAACTGAAGAAATGCAAGTGATTATCAATTTCGTGTAGTTTGCCATAACAATCATTTTCTTTTATGTACATTCAATATATAAATTAAGTATTAAGGGGTAACTATGAGAACAAGTTCTTTGAACTTGAACACGGAATCAGCGACACAGTATCATGATTAGAATAGTTCACATCTAACCTACGAGTCCGAGAGAAACCTGACGACGTTTCAGTCCGTTCTGGACTCGCTCGAAACGTCTAACATTTCCTCGCCTAGCTGTAAGTTTACTTCTGCAACTTGTTTATGAGTGTGAACAGATATGTAAATAGTTCATTACCAGTGTAACTTGTTCATACATAGTGTAAATTACCTAGAATAACCCTCAAAAAGTCAGACAAAGTGACTTATTACCATTGGGACCCCGTGGATTAGTTATTACGAAGTTAGTAAGTTTATTTAAGTACAGGTATACATGGAAATAAGCCACTTTGACCTTTTTGGGGTTATCCTAGGCAATTTACACATACGTACTATGTTACTCTAATAATAATAATAATAATAATAATAATACTCTGTATGATAACTGATGCAACTGTATTTGTGTGTTCCTGTACCTAAATAAACATACTATCATACTTAGTAACATATGTGTAAATTAGCTAGGATAACCTCAAAAAAGTCAAAGTGATTAATTTCCATTGGAGTCTTTGGGATATTTATAAGTACTCATATAAGGGTTTCTTACTTTTAATATCTTATGTTTCCTCCCTTATCCCGTAACTACAAGAATTTCAAGAATTTCTTACGAGATTGATTATTATTAACAATACGCTTAATAATAATAATAATAATAATAATAATAATAATAATAATAATATCTTTATTTCTACAAGTACATGTGCAAGGTATACAGACCATAGCTGACATCAGTGACATAATACTATATAGAAAGCCACTTGTTATGCTGAGTATTCCGGGCAAATTAGGTCAATTTTGTCCCAGGATGCGACCCACACCAGTCGACTAACACCCAATTACCCCCTTATACTGATGGATGAACATGGACAGCAGGTGTCTTATGGAGACACGTCCTAATGTTTTCCAGCCGTATCGGGGAATCGATCCCCGGACCTGAATGCGGGCCGAGTGCGTTAGCGATCGAGCTGCGGGACATCCAAGACGACTGTGCTAAAATTACGATAACATGAGACTAGGGGAAAGAATATTATTGTCTATTGAAAATTACTGTCAAAACTTTATACTTCGATGCACTAATAACCCGCACATAGGAGGAGCTTACGACGACGTTTCGGTCCAACTTGGACCATTTACAAAGTCACACTTACATAAAGTCGGACCGAAACGTGTTATCTGTGTATTGTTCCAGTCACGCTATTGTGCCCTTTTGGTCTTGATAATTCGATGCTGTGTTGAACTAATGGTAATTAATTTTCTCACACCAGTGGAGAAAGTATTTGAATTATTAACCGGAAGGTTAGTGGTCCAGGATAATCCAAGAAAGCCAGTCAGTGCAGTTTATTTCCATTGGGGGGTTCTTGGATCATCTTCCCAGACCCCGGTGGTTTAGCGCTTAGTTTTGATTATATTAATAATAATAATAATAATTTATAATAATCATCTTCCCCAGGATACAACCCCAAACAGTCAGCTGATACCCAGGACTTACTGTTGGGTGAATAGAGACAACAGATCTGAGGCATCATACCCAGTGTTGAAACTTGTGCCAGAATCGAACCCGTGTTCTTCAGATGTGATCCGAAGGGTTACCACTTAAGGGAAGGGGGGGTTACCAGTAGACACCTGGCTGTCTTCAAGAAGGCTCTGGACAGGCACCTAAAGCCAGTACCTGACCAGCCGGGCTGTGGTTCATACGTTGGTTTACGTGCGGCCAGCAGTAACAGCCTGGTTGATCAGGCCCTGATCCAACATGAGGCCTGGTCAAAGACTGGGCCACGGGGGCGTTGACCCCCGAAACTCTCTCCAGGTATACTGTGACGGAAAAAGATTAGACACATAATGGGTCTTGGAATAGGCACAGTATTGAGCTATTTAGTTTAAGGAATATGTAATAATAAAAAATCATGGTTCAGCTAAACTATTGTCGTTGGGAATAAAATTTATAGCCTCAGAATTTTGTCGTTTATGAAAAATATTTTCTTACATTTTTTCCATTAACGACATCCTATCACTCTGGAACAATTATTTTATTAACTAAAACAACGAAAAACAAAGAGATACCTATTATAAATGCTTTATAAAACATATATGAATACATTTTTTTTGGGGGGGGGAGGACTTGAACTATGGTCTGTGAAATAGTCAACCGTCAGAAGAAAAATAAATTGTTATAAGCGTTCATTACGTTTTCACAGCTCATATTTTTAACACAATAGTAGATAGTGGAAAAAATCCCATTGTTTTGATACAGTAGAGTAAGGCTTCTCAGCCAGACAATGGCTCAGCACCCAGCTTCCTACTAATGATGAGATCCACCCACTCAGAGGTGAACTATAGATTCTTCCCGAGCAGGAGAATAAAAGTCACAATACCGTGGTGTAAAACGAAACTCAAAAAAAGTTTTTGCCTTGTTATGCCTGCCCCGGGGCGTATTCACCTCGCACCAACCCCAGCCTCTATAAATCGTACCTTCACTCAATACCACTGTTTCTCCCGAGTCATTTAGAATCCGTGATATTCTTACATATGCCAAAATTATTGGCTGTTATGTCATTATTGTGTAAAATTTAATGTACTGGTGGTAAAAATCGTGAAGTGGGAGTTTAAATGGGCGGCAGCGGTGAAGAGCCGTGACAGATGCTTTGTTGTGGGGAAGTTACACTGTTCTTTATTGGCTGAGCTGCAATAATGGCAGCATTCAGTGATACACTAATAACTTACTGGAACACGAGGCCACGGCTCGAGTGGGCAAAGATAATGAAGGTTGTCAGAGACAAGAAAGCAAGATAACCTCTGCTAAAGAGGACAACAGTAAGTGAAAGTTAACTAGAACATAAGAAATGAGGAACACTGCAGCAGGCCTGTTGGCCCATACTAAGCAGGTCTTTCACAAAATGTTTGGCCCCAGACCCTCAACATATTTTGAACCTCGAATATTTTTTGACTGCCTCCAAAAAAAAACGTATGGGGGTTCATAATAAAAGTATGGAAGTTATTGTTCCTACAAGACAGACAAACCTTCTGCATTGTGTACTGTGTGGAGAATCAAAATTATGATTTTCGTTGGGCATTTTTGTGCGAAATGCTCCTCTGATTATTTTAATTCCACTGGTCTTTCCAGTTAACTGGAAGACTTTTGTCAACAAGATGGAGAACAAGATGTAGAGGAAAGCGAAGAAAACAGAATGATGAAATGACAAAATGAGGATAATTAGATCGTAGAAAATGACGAGGATTTTGAAAACAAAGAAGATGGCAAATATACAAAAAAAAAAAAAAAAAAAAAAATAACGAGGGAAACAAAGAAGACAGAGAATAAAGTTGAGGATTTAAGAACAAAAATAACAGGAAGAAGACAAAGCAGAGGACGTAGAAAACAAAATTTAGGACAGAAAACAAAGCATAGAAAGAGAATGAGGAAGAAAAAATAGAGGAAATTGGAGGAAATACATAACTCAGAAGATGAATAAGAAACACACGCAACAACTGGGTATCTTTACTAAGAAAACATCTGCCCAGTAAAGATACCCAGATGTTGCACATGTGTCTAACTCATATCTTGTCGGTATTGTATACCACTGGTATCCATATCAGTGGTATACAATACCAACAAACACTAGAAAAATACTCGAGTATGATTAATGAAGACTGATCTAGAAGTTAGTTTAATATTTTTATGCACCCCATACCCAAGGTGTGGGTGGTAGTCACCCCATACCCAAGGTGTGGGTGGTAGTCACCCCATACCCAAGGTGTGGGTGGTAGTCACCCCATACCCAAGGTGTGGGTGGTAGTCACCCCATACCCAAGGTGTGGGTGGTAGTCACCCATACCCATGGTGTGGGTGGTAGTCACCCCATACCCATGGTGTGGGTGGTAGTCACCCCATACCCATGGTGTGGGTGGTAGTCACCCCATACCCAAGGTGTGGGTGGTAGTCACCCCATACCCATGGTGTGGGTGGTAGTCGCCCCATACCCATGGTGTGGGTGGTAGTCACCCCATACCCATGGTGTGGGTGGTAGTCACCCCATACCCATGGTGTGGGTGGTAGTCACCCCATACCCATGGTGTGAGTGGTAGTCACCCCATACCCATGGTGTGGGTGGTAGTCACCCCATACCCATGGTGTGGGTGGTAGTCACCCCATACCCATGGTGTGGGTGGTAGTCATCCCATACCCATGGTGTGGGTGGTAGTCACCCCATACCCATGGTGTGGGTGGTAGTCACCCCACCCATGGTGTGGGTGGTAGTCACCCCATACCCATGGTGTGGGTGGTAGTCACCCATACCCATGGTGTGGGTGGTAGTCACCCCATACCCATGGTGTGGGTGGTAGTCACCCCATACCCATGGTGTGGGTGGTAGTCACCCCATACCTATGGTGTGGGTGGTAGTCACCCCATACCCATGGTGTGGGTGGTAATCACCCCATACCCATGGTGTGGGTGGTAGTCACCCCATACCCATGGTGTGGGTGGTAATCACCCCATACCCATGGTGTGGCTGGTAGTCACCCCATACCCATGGTGTGGGTGGTAGTCACCCCATACCCATGGTGTGGGTGGTAGTCACCCCATACCCATGGTGTGGGTGGTAATCACCCCATACCCATGGTGTGGGTGGTACTCACCCCATACCCATGGTGTGGGTGGTAGTCACCCCATACCCATGGTGTGGGTGGTAGTCGCCCCATACCCATGGTGTTAGTGGTAGTCGCCCCATACCCATGGTGTGGGTGGTAGTCACCCCATACCCATGGTGTGGGTGGTAGTCATCCCATACCCATGGTGTGGGTGGTAGTCACCCCATACCCATGGTGTGGGTGGTAGTCATCCCATACCCATGGTGTGGGTGGTAGTCATCCCATACCCATGGTGTGGGTGGTAGTCACCCCATACCCATTGTGTGGGTGGTAGTCATCCCATACCCATGGTGTGGGTGGTAGTCACCCCATACCCATGGTGTGGGTGGTAGTCACCCCATACCCATGGTGTGGGTGGTAGTCACCCAATACCCATTGTGTGTGGATGGTAGTCACCCCATACCCATGGGGTGTGGATGGTAGTCACCTTATACCCATGGTGTGGGTGGTAGTCACCCCATACCCATGGTGTGGGTGGTAGTCACCCCATACCTATTGTGTGGGTGGTAGTCACCCCATACCCATGGTGTGGGTGGTAGTCACCCCATACCCATGGTGTGGGTGGTAGTCACCCCATACCCATGGTGTGGGTGGTAGGCACCCCATACCCATGGTGTGGGTGGTAGTCATCCCATACCCATGGTGTGGGTGGTAGTCATCCCATACCCATGGTGTGGGTGGTAGTCATCCCATACCCATGGTGTGGGTGGTAGTCACACCATACCCATGGTGTGGGTGGTAGTCACCCCATACCCATGGTGTGGGTGGTAGTCACCCCATACCTATGGTGTGGGTGGTAGTCACCCCATACCCATGGTGTGGGTGGTAGTCACCCCATACCCATGGTGTGGGTGGTAGTCACCCCATACCTATGGTGTGGGTGGTAGTCACCCCATACCCATGGTGTGGGTGGTAGTCACCCCATACCTATGGTGTGGGTGGTAGTCACCCATACCCATGGTGTGGGTGGTAGTCACCCCATACCCATGGTGTGGGTGGTAGTCACCCCATACCCATGGTGTGGGTGGTAGTCCCTCCATACCCATGGTGTGGGTGGTAGTCACTCCATACCCATGGTGTGGGTGGTAGTCACCCCATACCCATGGTGTGGGTGGTAGTCACCCCATACCCATGGTGTGGGTGGTAGTCACCCCATACCCATGGTGTGGGTGGTAGTCACCCCATACCCATGATGTGGGTGGTAGTCAAAAGATTAGAGGAACATAATGGGTCCAGGAACTGTACCTCAACATTACAGAGGTACATAATGGGTCCAGGGACTGTACCTCAAAATTTTGATAGCTGGACAAGTTACAATGGTAATGAACTATTTACAAGTTTATATCTGGTCACAATCGTAATGAGTTACTTATGTAGACATGAATAAGGTCACACACACGCAAAAAAAAAAAAAAAAATTGGTGGCGCTTTATTTACAGTGGGCAAAGTCAGGGTATTTTTTCAGAATGGTTTGTAATATACCACTGTGGATGAAAGACTGACATTTCTTGAACATTTTCGAGTGAGGTGTCTCCGAATTCATTAACTTTATCGCATTCCTGTACATAATGACGCAGGGTGTGACAATAGTCCATCTGGTAAAGTTTATATTTCGTTTTGTTTACATCTGATGGTGGCGATTTAACCTCCAAAAGATGCTGGTAACCCATATAGAAGCACTGCACGAGACGATCCACTGGCGAAGAAAGTCCATGAAGAATCAACAATCCCAAACTGGTGTCTCTCAATGGAGATGCCATGACACCGTCCAGGGTCTCTTGATTCAATTAACTCAGTGGTCCCCAAACTTCTCAGCTCATCGACCCCTTCATGAAATTTCAGATTGTTGATCGACCCCAAAACATTTATGCGAAAATAACTTAATAAATAGTACTTTAACTAATAGTACTACAAATAATAATAATAGATAACAGACTTCATAAAAAAGGGTAATATTTAAATTATGAAAAATGTAAGATTTAATATACTTTTTTTTTACTGAAATTGTTTATTTTATTAATGGGAAGGTTGCATCCGGTGAACGTCAACACGGACACTGATATTTGGTTGATATCATTAATGGGAAGGTTGCATCTGGTGAACGTCGACACGGACACTGATATTTGGTTGATATCATTAATGGGAAGGTTGCATCTCGTGAACGTCGACACGGACACTGATATTTGGTTGATATCATTAATGGGAAGGTTGCATCTGGTGAACGTCGATACGGACACTGATATTTGGTTGATATCATTAATGGGAAGGTTGCATCTGGTGAACGTCGACACGGACACTGATATTTGGTTGATATCATTAATGGGAAGGTTGCATCTGGTGAACGTCGACACGGACACTGATATTTGGTTGATATCATTAATGGGAAGGTTGCATCTGGTGAACGTCGACACGGACACTGATATTTGGTTGATATCATTAATGGGAAGGTTGCATCTCGTGAACGTCGATACGGACACTGATATTTGGTTGATATCATTAATGGGAAGGTTGCATCTGGTGAACGTCGACACGGACACTGATATTTGGTTGATATCATTAATGGGAAGGTTGCATCTGGTGAACGTCGACACGGACACTGATATTTGGTTGATATTATTAATGGGAAGGTTGCATCTGGGAACGTCAACACGGACACTGATATTTGGTTTGAGATTGGTAAGTTTGAGTCGTAAGGTTCAGGTTCAGTCTGCTTCTCTGCTTAGGACTGCATTTCCATAGTTAATAACCAGCTTCAACCAGACCCCCAGCCATTTAATGACCCCTTCGATAGTCCTATCGACCCCAAGGGGTCCATATTGACAACTTTAGGGAACACTGAATTAGCTGGAATTATTCCCTTCACGAATCAAATACGAATGCCTCATATTCTACAGGTGCTAATTGAAAGGGCCCCTTGAAGGGTGGATCCCTCGATGGCAAAGGGTGAATCCCTTGATGGTGAAGGGTGGATCCCTTGATGGTGAAGGGTGGATCCCCTTTATGATGAAGGGATCTAGGTTAAGGGACTTAAGTTACCCTTCTCGTCCTTAAATCTGAAATCAATACATATATTTTTTCTCAAGTGCTGGATGAACCTTACATGTTTAGCGCTTTTCTCGTGATATTGATACATACAGGAGCCATAGCTCGACTATCGCCCACTCAGCTGGGTAATTACGAACACTAGCTATGAGAACTAGCAGATGAGGTCACTGTTGTTGGTGATCAGTATGAACGAGAAATTTAACGCTAATTAGCGGGCCGCCTCAGGTAGTGAGAACACACCAGGTTTTTTGTTTGTTTACTCTCTCATCCATCTCGTCTCTCTGTCTTTTTCCTCTTCCTCTTTCTATTCCTCTTCTTCTTGTCCTTCCACTTGCCCATCTTCCCGTTGCCCTTCCTCTTTTAATAATATTCTCCTCACCTTTCGATCCTATTCTCTAACCTCTCCCTAAAGTTCCTTGCCCCTTCAACTTTATCCCTTCTCATTCTCCTCTTCTTTATCCCTTCTTATTCTCCTCTTCTTTATCCCTTCTCATTCTTGAAGAACAGAAAGGCACAAAACCGTGATTGAAACAATAAATAAATAACCCAAACATAGGAGAAACTTATGACGACGTTTCGGTCCGACGGGCCAGGAGCTGAGTCTCGACCCCCTGCAACCACAATTAGGTGAGTACACACACACAGACACAGACACACACACACACACACACACACACACACACACACACACACACACCATAATAGATAATTATTTTTTTTTGCAGAGGAAAAATTATTTTTTTCTCTCTTGTGGAAGAGATTTACACTCTCATGTTACCATTTTTCAGCTGTAATAAGGACCCCCCCATCCCCCAGAGAATGGGGGATGGGGGTCACGTGCTGCTGCTCCTTATATGTGCTGGTCCTCTCATGTGCTGGTCTTCACACCTGTGTTGTTCCTGTCATGTGCTGGTCTTCACACCTGTGTTGTTCCTGTCATGTGCTGGTCTTCACACCTGTGTTGTTCCTGTCATGTGCTGGTCTTCACACCTGTGTTTTTCCTGTCATGTGCTGTTCTTCACAACTGTGTTGTTCCTCTCATGTGCTGGTCTTCACACCTGTGTTGTTCTTGTTATGTGCTGTTCCTATCGTATGTGCTGTTCCTCACATGTGCTGTTCTTCTCATGTGCTGTTCCTCTCATGTGCTGTTCCTCTCATGTGCTGTTCCTCTCATATGCTGTTCCTCTCATGTGCTGTTCCTCTCATGTGCTGTTCCTCTCATGTGCTGTTCCTCTCATGTGCTGTTCCTCTCATGTGCTGTTCCTCTCATGTGCTGTTCCTCTCATGTGCTGTTCCTCTCCCTCTTATGTGCTGTTCCTCTCATGTGCTGTTCTTCTCATGTGCTGGTCCTCTCATGTGCTGGTCCTCTCATGTGCTGGTCCTCTCATGTGCTGGTACTCTCATGTGCTGGTACTCTCATGTGCTGGTCCTCTCATGTGCTGGTACTCTCATGTGCTGGTACTCTCATGTGCTGGTACTCTCATGTGCTGGTACTCTCATGTGCTGGTACTCTCATGTGCTGGTACTCTCATGTGCTGGTCCTCTCATGTGCTGGTACTCTCATGTGCTGGTCCTCTCATGTGCTGGTCTCTCATGTGCTGGTCTCTCATGTGCTGGTCCTCTCATGTGCTGGTCCTCTCATGTGCTGGTCCTCTCATGTGCTGGTCCTCTCATGTGCTGGTCCTCTCATGTGCTGGTCCTCTCATGTGCTGGTCCTCTCATGTGCTGGTCCTCTCATGTGCTGGTCCTCTCATGTGCTGGTCCTCTCATGTGCTGGTCCTCTCATGTGCTGGTCCTCTCATGTGCTGGTCCTCACATGTGCTGGTCCTCTCATGTGCTGGTCCTCTCATGTGCTGGTCCTCTCATGTGCTGGTCCTCTCATGTGCTGGTTTTCTCATGTGCTGGTCCTCTCATGTGCTGGTCCTCTCATGTGCTGGTCCTCTGTCATGTGTTGGTCCTCTCATGTGCTGGTCCTCTCATGTGCTGGTCCTCTCATGTGCTGTTCTTCTCATGTGCTGGTCCTCTCATGTGCTGGTCCTCTCATGTGCTGGTACTCCATGTGCTGGTCCTCTCATGTGTTGGTCCTCTCATGTGCTGGTCCAGTCTTACTCATGTGCTGGTCCTCTCATGTGCTGGTCCTCTCATGTGCTGGTCCTCTCATGTGCTGGTCCTCTCATGTGCTGGTCCTCTCATGTGCTGGTCCTCTCATGTGCTGGTCCTCTCATGTGCTGGTACTCTCATGTGCTGGTCCTCTCATGTGCTGGTCCTCTCATGTGCTGGTCCTCTCATGTGCTGGTCCTCTCATGTGCTGGTCCTCACACAGGTGGAGGAAAAGGTGAAAGATGACGGGGAGAATAGGAGAGGAAACGGGGGAGAAAAAATAGGGAGAAGAGGAGAGGAGAGAGAGGATGGAGAGGGAAGAAAAGGAGGGAAGAAGAAGATTGAAGAAGAGAGGGATGCATCTCTACTACTGAAACCTCACACTCCATCATCCCCTCACCCTCCACCACCTCACCCTCCACCACCTCACCCTCCACCACCATCTCACCCTCCAACACCACCACCACCTCACTCTCCAACACCACCACATCACCCTCCACCACCACCTCACCCTCCAACACCACCACCACCTCACCCTCCAACACTACCACCACCTCACCCTCCAACACCACCACATCACCCTCCACCACCACCTCACCCTCCAACACCACCACCACCTCACCCTCCAACACCACCACATCACCCTCCACCACCACCTCACCCTCCAACACCACCACATCACCCTCCACCACCACCACCTCACCCTCCACCACCACCTCACCCTCCAACATCACCACCACCTCACTCTCTAACACCACCACCACCTCACCCTCCAACACCACCACCACCTCACCCTCCAACACCACCACATCACCCTCCACCACCACCTCACCCTCCAACACCACCACATCACCCTCCACCATCTCACCCTCCAACACCACCACCTCACCCTCTACCAACACCACCTCACGTACCACCACCACCACCTCACCCTCCAACAGGTAAAGCAGCTGGGATAGAGAGGATTAAGACATAAATGTTTTAAAAGCAGGTGGGGATATAGTTTTGGAGTGGTTAGTACTTTTGTTCATTATATACACGAAAGGGGGGGGAAAGGCACCTAGGGATTGGCAAAGAGCATGCCTAGTTCCATTGTATATGGGAAAAGGGGATACAGCAGATTGTAAGAATTTTAGGGGCATATGTCTGTCAAATATGCCGGGTAAAATGTATGGTTGAGTTATTGTTATTGGAAGAATTATAGGTAAGACAAAGTGTAGGATTGGTAAGGAACAAGGTTTTAGTAAGGGTAGAGGGTGTGTAGACCAATTGTTTATACTAAAGCATATAAATGAGCAATACTTAGATAAAAGTAAGGGACTTTTCATTACAGTTATGGATTTAGAAAAGGCATATGTCAGGGTGGAAGTGTAGCAATGAGGCAGATGTTGCAGATGTATGGAATAGGTGGTAGGTTACTAAAAGCAAGAAAAAGTTTTTTATGGATGGGAAGGATCATGTGAGGATGTAGGAGAGGACATTATTTTCCAATAAAAGTAGACCTTAGGGAAGGGGGAAGGGAGGGAAGGGAGGGAAAGAAGGGAAGGAGTCGCTCTAGAGGCTACGTTACTGACCCATTGGCCTGGTCCTAGACCAAGCCTCCTGGTTGATGGCTTGATCGATCAAGCCTCCTGGTTGATGGCTTGATCGATCAAGCCTCCTGGTTGATGGCTTGATCGATCAAGCCTCCTGGTTGATGGCTTGATCGATCAAACCTCCTGGTTGATGGCTTGATCGATCAAGCCTCCTGGTTGATGGCTTGATAGACCAAGCCTCCTGGTTGATGGCTTGATCGATCAAGCCTCCTGGTTGATGGCTTGATCGATCAAGCCTCCTGGTTGATGGCTTGATCGATCAAGCCTCCTGGTTGATGGCTTGATCGATCAAGCCTCCTGGTTGATGGCTTGATCGACCAAGCCTCCTGGTTGATGGCTTGATCGATCAAGCCTCCTGGTTGATGGCTTGATCGATCAAGCCTCCTGGTTGATGGCTTGATCGATCAAGCCTCCTGCAGAGCTTCGTATGCACCAACGTAAGATGAATACAGTCAGGGGTTTGGTTGTAATCTCTTTAATGCATAAACAATATTGAATAGTCGAAGTCTCTTAATGTCTCCCTATTTTTCACTGGAAGTATCCTGGACTGTATGCCAAGCCTCTTCTGTTCATATGTAGTAATTTCGGTGTGCAGGTTTGGTACCAATCCCTCCCTGCTTAGGGAAATGGACATCCAACAGGCTTTCGTGAGTATGTTAGGTGTGGAGGCAAGTGGTTTCTACGACGTGCCAAACCTGCTGTTGGAGTGTAAGCGAGGTAACACTTAATGAAGGGATTCTAAGAAGCCATTTTGCCTGACTTGAGTCCTGGAGGTGGGAAGAACAGTGATTGCAATCTGAAGGATGGGGGGGGATGTTGCAGTTTGAAAGAGCATCTGAACTGTGATGTCGGGTGCACTTCTGGCAACACAGTGACTGAATGATAGTGAAAGTGTTTTATTTGTCAGGTCACCTTACCTCGGTGGGAGACTGCCGGAGTGTTAAAAGACATATTATTTGCAACAGACTAAATAAATTTAATAATAAATAAATTAGCTCCTGGAAAATCCCAACTTCCATGGCATAACGCTCTCTTGTTCTTGTTATATTAACGAACTTAAACGAGTATATGAAGAATAGGATCTGAGTAACCATTCATGGCAAGCCCTCCAGAGGCCATTATTATATACCTATTCACGTCAGCGTCGCCTCTAAGGTATCATTGTATCTCCCTCAACGGGTCTGCCAGCTCATGTGATATTACACACATCATTATCGGGGAAGATCACAGCATATTTGGCCTCCATTCTCCATCCAACACAGCCGATGATGCTATGATGAAATTGAGGTGACGAATCTGCTAGTTAGCCGCCAATGGTGTAACAAGAATAAGAGGAGAAGGAGCTTACCGAGCTGCTATTGGTTAGAATGGTTGTTATGGGCGGAGCGACCGTGTGATCTTCCTCCTGATTGGTGGATACACCCAGACTATCGTTGATGGCTATTCATTGTATCGTATTTGTTTTATATTCATTTATCATTATTGTGGCTTTTAGCTGTAATGAAGAGTGGCCAATGTCTATATCATGTCCTTTCTTAAATAGAAAGTGAATAACTTTGATTTTAGATTGTGATTTAGAACGGGAGACGATCCAGCAATGAGGCTCGTGCAACAGGTAGTTGGTCTGGGTAAGGGGCGGGAGCATCCCTTCTCTTCATCTGCTGCCTCTTCTGGATGCTGGAGGCTTCAGCAACACCGCAGCCTCCGTCTTGGGCCAGCGGCGGCGGCGGATCACACACGCTACCATCCAAGTCGTTTAAGCTATATTTCCTGGGTTACCTCACTATTTTTTTCGCTCACCTGCCACTTGATAATGGTCCAGGAGGGACCGAAACGTCGTCTGAAGTTTCCTCTCTAAAGTGAAGGTTATTTGTGAATTGTTCCAGCCACTGTGATTTCTATTCTTAAACTTATTTACCTTTCCAGTCGTGACATTGACTATGATTCACCTTCTCCATCTTGAAGACTGGAGGGCATAAAAACCGGAGGACTTGGAAATTACAAAATATATTAATTATAAAAGGCGTTACGTGAGTAGATAAGACAAAAAACGTGAAGAACAGTCAGGATTTCGTCATGGCACTGCTTACGGGAAAGTGCGGAGGTGGTGGGGATAGCGGGGGCTCGCCGCCCCCTACGCTACCCTCAATGCGAGGTATACACTGTAGCGGTGGTGGTAGCGGGGGGGCCTTGCTACCCCCGGCACTATACTGCCCCATGTTACCTCCCTGGCATCTGGCGCTTCTCACACATCATGCCCTTCACGCAAGAGGTGAGTCTAGTGTCATACTGTCGTTGGTGGGGTGGAGGGGTAAGCCAGTGGAAGGCCTCGGTCAAATGACCAAAAGCTCCAACTGTGGGTCATCATATAACTAAGACCTGCGTCTAGAAACACTTCTGTTTCCTAACTAACCTAACTAGGCCTGGTCGTGGACCGGGCCGCGGGGGCGTTGGTCCCCGGAATACCCTCCAGGAAGACTATGCTTCTGTTACTCTGGATGCCACTAATCTTACTCTTTTCCCTAATAAAGTGATACATGTTACAGAAAAAACACTTTCATTGAGACAACGTTTCGCTCTGTGTGGAGCTTCGTCAAGTCCTAACCTGACAAAGTTCCACACAGGAGCGAAACGTTGTCCAAATAATTGCTTGTAAATTACAGTGCCTTTTATTTCCACTATTTTCGGCTGCACGCTATTTCCTTCCTCTTCTCCCCCCCCCCTTTTTATTTCTGAGTCTCCTGCTTTTCTTTTTTTTTTTTGCTAATATTCATGTTTTTATTCTTTCTGCTGCTGGTGATTCTCTTCCTTTATTCTATTCTACTTCCTCCTTTACCGTTCAGGTCTCCATACTGCCTGAGGTCCTCTCTTCCAGTCTATATCAGGATCTCTCCTTTTCTTAACATACCGGCCGTTTCCCACCGAGGTAGGGAGACCAGGAAAAGAAGAAACACTTTCACTGTCATTCATTCATTCGCTGTTTTGCATTAAGCACGATGACTTCAGTTCAGATGACTCTCTAAACTGCAACATCTCCACCCATCCTTCAGAGTGAAGGCACTGTACCTCCCACCCCACCCATTCTTCAGAGTGCAGGCACTGTACCTCCCACCCCACCCATCCTTCAGAGTACAGGCACTGTACCTCCCACCACCAGAACTGCAACATCCCCACCCATCCTTCAGAGTGCAGGCACTGTACCTCCCACCCCACCCGTCCTTCAGAGTGCAGGCACTGTACCTCCCACCCCACCCATCCTTCAGAGTGCAGGCACTACACCTCCCACCACCAGGACTCAAGTCCCTTTATATCCCATCAAATTAGTTGACTGATTTGCTACGTATAAAGCTAATTGTCTAGTCTACACGAAGGCTATTAAGACTGCAGGCCGCCTATACACCACCTGTCAAGGATAAGATAAGATAAGATTTCTCCGGATTTTTAACCCCAGAGGGTTAGCCACCCAGGATAACCCAAGAAAGTCAGTGCGTCATCGAGGACTGTCTGTCTTATTTCCATTGTGGTCCTTAATCTTGTCCCCCAGGATGCGACCCACACCAGTCGACTAACAACCCAGGTACCTATTTGCTGCTAGGTGAACATAACAACAGGTGTAAGGAAACACGTCGAAATGCTTCCACCCCGCCGGGAATCGAACCCGGGCCCTCCGTGTGTGAAGCGAGAGCTCTAGCCACCAGACCACCGGTGTATATACACTGAGATTATACACACCCCTTGGTGTATATAATTTTGCCAATTAATACATTTCGGTCGAGTAGGCTTGGAAATAATTTTCAGAAAATGACAAAATTTTCATGTTATTGTTCGATGTTATTTTCTTTTATATTAGAAAATATTTACCCCTCAGTTATTCATTATTCACTTCCTGTTTTTTATTTATTTTCTTCAGTTACCCGGTACTTATTTTCTTCAGTTACCCGGTACTTATTTTCTCCAGTTGCCCGGTACTTATTTTCTTCAGTTGCCCGGTACTTATTTTCTTCAGTTACCCGGTACTTATTTTCTTCAGTTACCCGGTACTTATTTTCTTCAGTTGCCCGGTACTTATTTTCTTCAGTTACCCGGTACTTATTTTCTTTAGTTGCCCGGTACTTATTTTCTTCAGTTGTCCGGTACTTATTTTCTTCAGTTACCCGGTACTTATTTTCTTTAGTTGCCCGGTACTTATTTTCTTCAGTTGTCCGGTACTTATTTTCTTCAGTTACCCGGTACTTATTTTCTTCAGTTGTCCGGTACTTATTTTCTTCAGTTGTCCGGTACTTATTTTCTTCAGTTGCCCGGTACTTATTTTCTTCAGTTGCCCGGTACTTATTTTCTTCAGTTGCCCGGTACTTATTTTCTTCAGTTGCCCGGTACTTATTTTCTTCAGTTGCCCGGTACTTATTTTCTTCAGTTGCCCGGTACTTATTTTCTTCAGTTGTCCGGTACTTATTTTCTTCAGTTACCCGGTACTTATTTTCTTCAGTTACCCGGTACTTATTTTCTTTAGTTGCCCGGTACTTATTTTCTCCAGTTACCTGGTACTTATTTTCTTCAGTTGTCCGGTACTTATTTTCTTCAGTTGTCCGGTACTTATTTTCTTTAGTTGCCCGGTACTTATTTTCTTCAGTTACCCGGTACTTATTTTCTTCAGTTACCCGGTACTTATTTTCTTCAGTTGCCCGGTACTTATTTTCTTCAGTTGCCCGGTACTTATTTTCTTCAGTTGCCCGGTACTTATTTTCTTCAGTTACCCGGTACTTATTTTCTTCAGTTGTCCGGTACTTATTTTCTCCAGTTACCTGGTACTTATTTTCTTCAGTTGTCCGGTACTTATTTTCTCCAGTTGCCCGGTACTTATTTTCTCCAGTTGCCCGGTACTTATTTTCTCCAGTTGCCCGGTACTTATTTTCTTCAGTTACCCGGTACTTATTTTCTTCAGTTGTCCGGTACTTATTTTCTCCAGTTACCTGGTACTTATTTTCTTCAGTTGTCCGGTACTTATTTTCTCCAGTTGCCCGGTACTTATTTTCTCCAGTTGCCCGGTACTTATTTTCTCCAGTTGCCCGGTACTTATTTTCTCCAGTTGCCCGGTACTTATTTTCTCCAGTTACCCGGTACTTATTTTCTTCAGTTGCCCGGTACTTATTTTCTCCAGTTACCTGGTACTTATTTTCTCCAGTTGCCCGGTACTTATTTTCTCCAGTTGCCCGGTACTTATTTTCTCCAGTTACCCGGTACTTATTTTATCCAGTTACCCGGTACTTATTTTCTCCAGTTACCCGGTACTTATTTTCTTCAGTTGCCCGGTACTTATTTTATCCAGTTGTCCGGTACTTATTTTCTTCAGTTGCCCGGTACTTATTTTCTTCAGTTGCCCGGTACTTATTTTCTTTAGTTGCCCGGTACTTATTTTCTCCAGTTACCCGGTACTTATTTTCTCCAGTTGCCCGGTACTTATTTTCTTTAGTTACCCGGTACTTATTTTCTCCATTTGCCCGGTACTTATTTTATCCAGTTACCCGGTACTTATTTTCTCCAGTTGCCCGGTACTTATTTTCTCCAGTTACCCGGTACTTATTTTATCCAGTTACCCGGTACTTATTTTCTCCAGTTACCCGGTACTTATTTTCTTCAGTTGCCCGGTACTTATTTTCTTTAGTTGCCCGGTACTTATTTTCTCCATTTGCCCGGTACTTATTTTATCCAGTTACCCGGTACTTATTTTCTCCAGTTACCCGGTACTTATTTTCTTTAGTTGCCCGGTACTTATTTTCTCCATTTGCCCGGTACTTATTTTATCCAGTTACCCGGTACTTATTTTCTTCAGTTGCCCGGTACTTATTTTCTCCAGTTACCCGGTACTTATTTTCTTCAGTTGCCCGGTACTTATTTTCTCCAGTTGCCCGGTACTTATTTTCTCCAGTTGCCCGGTACTTATTTTCTCCAGTTGCCCGGTACTTATTTTCTTCAGTTGCCCGGTACTTATTTTCTTCAGTTACCTGGTACTTATTTTCTTCAGTTACCCGGTACTTATTTTCTCCAGTTGCCCGGTACTTATTTTCTCCAGTTGCCCGGTACTTATTTTCTTCAGTTGCCCGGTACTTATTTTCTTCAGTTGCCTGGTACTTATTTTCTCCAGGTACCTGGTACTTATCTTCTCCAGTTACTTATTCTTCCCTTGACTCTTATAATAAATTCTCACGTTTACTGATGTTATTGTTGATTAGGTTAGGTCAGGTTAGGTTAGGTTAGGTAAGGTTAGGTCAGGTTAGGTTAGGTAAGGTTAGGTCAGGTTAGGCTCATCAGGAAACAGGACAAGTGTTTCCTGACGCGGGTCTTAGTCAGATGATGACCCGCTTTTGGTCATCTGACCGAGACCTTCCACTGGCTTACCTCTCCACCCCTTTAAAAACTATGATCATGAATGATAATTGGAACCAATTAACATTACACAAATAATATAAATTTTTGAGTAATATTAAATTTTTATTAATAGTAACGTATTATCATTTATTTTAATTAAAGAAAAATCAAAATGAATAAAAATTATGATACCAACAAATTTTTATTGCTAATATTAACAATATTAATATAAAGTTAGGGTAATTAATAAATTCTAAATAATTAGTTTATTATAAATAAAAGCTAAAGAGAATTATTATAATTTAAATATCTATTTATTTACTCGTAAACTAAGTATCGTGCGAGGTGATCGTAACTGTCTATATTGTAGACAGGAAAGCCAGCGTAAGGTCTCGCTCTTACGACCAAAAAGTTGTCCTGGGGAAAACTTGCCACCATCCCTAAGATTTATTAATTCTGTGCTTTGTATTATTATCAAAACTAAGCGCTAAACCCACTAGGGTCATACAGACCTAATATCCTTAGCATACCCAATTAAAAGTGAGATAATTAACGAGTGTCAGAAAATTCCTCTACTTTGAAAAATAGAAATGCAAAAATAATTAGATTTTTATGAATTTTTGATGTAATTTAAAAAAAAAAAACATGAATTTCAGTATGTTAGGTGGTACTGTGTGACTCTTACTGGTTTAGTGCTTCCCCATAATAATAATAATAATAATAATAATAATAATAATAAAAATAAAACTATTAATAATAATAATATAATAAAACTATTAATAATAATAATTTAATAACACTATTATTAATAATAATAATATAATAAAACTATTAATAATAATAATATAATAAAACTATTAATAATAATAATATAATAAAACTATTAATAATAATAATATAATAAAACTATTAATAATAATAATATAATAAAACTATTAATAATAATAATATAATAAAACTATTAATAATAATAATATAATAAAACTATTAATAATAATAATATAATAAAACTATTAATAATAATAATATAATAAAACTAATTATAATAATAATAAT
This sequence comes from Cherax destructor, assembly GCA_009830355.1. NCBI lineage: Eukaryota > Metazoa > Arthropoda > Malacostraca > Decapoda > Parastacidae > Cherax > Cherax destructor. Next base: position 539,794 of record WNWK01000228.1, on the reverse strand, counting down.
CATCATAATAATAATAATGATAATAAAACTAATAATAATAATAATAATAATAATAATAATAATAATAATAATAATAAATGGCCCTCTTATCCCCCAAATATCACGAAAAAAATATATAACATCCTTACTGTTCGGATACAGTGTAGCGATCGTCAAACAGAGGATCGAGCCTTCACCGCTCCTCGTGCTGAACGACCCCACACGAGTTTAGCGCCTCATGGCAATACTATGATTAGGTGATCAGGGAATAAATAAAGGAAGGAAATTAGGAGGAGAATAAGGACATCTGCCTGTCGATAGATGAAAAAAATGCACCAATAGTCTGGTTGTACAAATATTTTTGTTTGAAGAATTAAGACATTAAGTGCAACAAATGCGATATTTTACTGTGGCAACGTTTCGCTCTCCCGGAGGTTTATCAGGCTCCTGGAGAGCGAAACGTTGCCACAATAAAATGTTGCATTAGTTTTACTTGTGTGCTTTTACAATACACAAATTACTCGCATGTTGGAGACTGAAACTCATGACGACGTTTCGGTCCGAATTGGTCCAAGTAGGATCGAAACGTCGCCATAAGTTGCAGTTTCCTGCGGGCGGGTTGTGTATTGTTTTTGAAAGAATAAAAAGGCACAATACAGTCACTGGAATACACAAATGACGACGTTTCGGTCGACGTTTTGTGTTAGTGTGACTTTGTAAATGGTCCAAGTTGGACCGAAACGTCGACCTAAGCTCCTCTCTCTCTCTTCTATGTGTGTGTGTGTGTGTGGGTGTGTGATAAATTAGACACATGTGCAACACTTATGTAGCTTAATCGTGGAAACGTTTCGCCCAAACTGTGGCTTCATCAGTCCAATACAAAGAAGAATGGGGAAGATCAGATGGAGATTGAGGTAATCAGTCCCTGGAGTCTATGTAATCAGTCTTGATAATAACAGAGCATTGGACTGATGAAGCCACTGGCTGGCGAAACGTTTCCACAACAGAAATATCCAACCTCTGGGTTCTCTGAACCACTAATCTACATGTGAGTGGTTTCTGGAGAGGGTTCGACTTGCTGTTGGAGTGCATATGGCAGAAGATTAAAGCCAACTAACATAACTTTGCGTGGCTGTCACTGAATAATTAATTAATACCTGTCTCCTCCTGCAAAGACAGCTAAGGAGCGAATGATGGTCAATGTGTTTTCCTTTTTTTGAGTTTCCTTGATTGAGTGCAAAAAAAAGCTGAATAAAGTACAAAGTTAGGATAGGATAGGTTAGGTCAGGATAGGTTAGGTTAGGTTAGGATAGGTTAGGATAGGTTAGGATAGGATAGGTTAGGATAGGATAGGTTAGGATAGGTTAGGATAGGTTAGGATAGGTTAGGTTAGGTTAGGTTAGGTTAGGATAGGTTAGGATAGGTTAGGTTAGGTTAGGTTAGGTTAGGATAGGATAGGTTAGGATAGGATAGGTTAGGATAGGATAGGTTAGGATAGGATAGGTTAGGTTAGGATAGGATAGGTTAGGATAGGATAGGTTAGGATAGGTTCAGATAGGATAGGACAGGATAGGCTCGTCAGAAAATAGGAAAAGAGTTTCCTGACGTAGGTCTAAGTATATATACTAGTAATAACACTAGTATCAATAAAATTTAAAGAATATAAGATAAATAATATTTTTTATGAAACTATAAATAAAGGTAGAGGATATTTAGCACCAGGAGTGTTGGAGGCTCGATCCTCTGTCCACCAAATGTGGGACAGAAGCCTTACTTTTGACTTAATTTTAAATGAGTTCTTGCTAATTGACCAGCTTAGCCAGCCTCATGGTGAGCGAAAACACATGATGCTCTAGACCACTGAACCACACAATCCTTAAGAGTAGCGCATCCAGTAGAACTGGATGTTGTACTCGCTACCCAAGCACATACGGTGGTGTGAACGCCTCTAAGCTAATCAATACCACTCGTTCGTGGGTACAATAATATACTGCTTGTTGGGCTAGTACACCAAACAGGGTGAGAATGAAATTAGCTTAGAGGCGTCCACACCACCGTATGTCCTTGGGTAGCGAGTACAACATCCAGTTCTACTGGATGCGCTACTCTTAAGGATTGTGTGGTTCAGTGGTCTAGAGCGTCATGTGTTTTCGTTCACCCTGAGGAGGGCCAAAGCATCACTGTTGTCAGCACCGTGGTGTTGCTGTTGTCAGCACCGTGGTGTTGCATAACTGTTGTCAGCACCGTGGTGTTGCATCACTGTTGTCAGCACCGTGGTGTTGTATCACTGTTGTCAGCACCGTGGTGTTGCATCACTGTTGTCAGCACCGTGGTGTTGTATCACTGTTGTCAGCACCGTGGTGTTGCATCACTGTTGTCAGCACCGTGGTGTTGTATCACTGTTGTCAGCACCGTGGTGTTGCATCACTGTTGTCAGCACCGTGGTGTTGTATCACTGTTGTCAGCACCGTGGTGTTGCATCACTGTTGTCAGCACCGTGGTGTTGCATCACTGTTGTCAGCACCGTGGTGTTGCATCACTGTTGTCAGCACCGTGGTGTTGCATCACTGTTGTCAGCACCGTGGTGTTGCATCACTGTTGTCAGCACCGTGGTGTTGTATCACTGTTGTCAGCACCGTGGTGTTGTATCACTGTTGTCAGCACCGTGGTGTTGCATCACTGTTGTCAGCACCGTGGTGTTGTATCACTGTTGTCAGCACCGTGGTGTTGTATCACTGTTGTCAGCACCGTGGTGTTGTATCACTGTTGTCAGCACCGTGGTGTTGTATCACTGTTGTCAGCACCGTGGTGTTGTATCACTGTTGTCAGCACCGTAGTATTGTATCACTGTGACCAGCACCGTAGTATTGTATCACTGTGACCAGCACCGTGGTATTGTATCACTGTGACCAGCACCGTAGTATTGTATCACTGTGACCAGCACCGTGGTGTTGTATCACTGTGACCAGCACCGTGGTATTGTATCACTGTGACCAGCACCGTATTGTATCACTGTGACCAGCACCGTAGTATTGTATGACTGTGACCAGCACCGTAGTATTGTATGACTGTGACCAGCACCGTGGTATTGTATCACTGTGACCAGCACCGTAGTATTGTATCACTGTGACCAGCACCGTGGTATTGTATCAATGTGACCAGCACCGTGGTGTTGTATCACTGTGACCAGCACCGTGGTATTGTATCAATGTGACCAGCACAGTAGTATTGTATCACTGTGACCAGCACCGTAGTATTGTATCACTGTGACCAGCACCGTAGTATTGTATCACTGTGGCCAGCACCGTGGTATTGTATCACTGTGACCAGCACCGTGTGTTGTATCACTGTGACCAGCACCGTTGTTTGTATCACTGTGACCAGCACCGTGGTGTTGTATCACTGTGACCAGCACCGTGGTATTGTATCACTGTGACCAGCACCGTGGTATTGTATCACTGTGACAAGCACCGTAGTATTGTATCACTGTGACCAGCACCGTGGTATTGTATCACTGTGACCAGCACCGTGGTATTGTATCACTGTGACCAGCACCGTGGTGTTGTATCACTGTGACCAGCACCGTGGTATTGTATCACTGTGACCAGCACCGTGGTTTGTATCACTGTGACTAGCACCGTGGTGTTGTATCACTGTGACCAGCACCGTGGTATTGTATCACTGTGACCAGCACCGTGGTGTTGTATCACTGTGACCAGCACCGTAGTATTGTATCACTGTGACCAGCACCGTGGTGTTGTATCACTGTGACCAGCACCGTGGTGTTGTATCACTGTGACCAGCACCGTGGTATTGTATCACTGTGACCAGCACCGTGGTGTTGTAACACTGTGACCAGCACCGTGGTATTGTATCACTGTGACCAGCACCGTGGTATTGTATCACTGTGACCAGCACCGTAGTATTGTATCACTTTGACCAGCACCGTGGTATTGTATCACTGTGACCAGCACCGTGGTGTTGTAACACTGTGACCAGCACCGTGGTGTTGTAACACTGTGACCAGCACCGTGGTATTGTATCACTGTGACCAGCACCGTGATATTGTATCACTGTGGCCAGCACCGTGGTATTGTATCAATGTGACCAGCACCGTGGTATTGTATCACTGTGACCAGCACCGTGGTATTGTATCACTGTGACCAGCACCGTGGTATTGTATCACTGTGGCCAGCACCGTGGTATTGTATCACTGTGACAAGCACCGTGGTGTTGTATCACTGTGACAAGCACCGTGGTGTTGTATCACTGTGACCAGCACCGTGGTATTGTATTACTGTGACCAGCACCGTGGTGTTGTATTACTGTGACCAGCACCGTAGTATTGTATTACTGTGACCAGCACCGTGGTGTTGTATCACTGTGACCAGCACCGTGGTATTGTATTACTGTGACCAGCACCGTGGTGTTGTATTACTGTGACCAGCACCGTGGTGTTGTATCACTGTGACCAGCACCGTGGTATTGTATTACTGTGACCAGCACCGTGGTGTTGTATTACTGTGACCAGCACCGTGGTATTGTATTACTGTGACCAGCACCGTGGTGTTGTATTACTGTGACCAGCACCGTAGTATTGTATTACTGTGACCAGCACCGTGGTGTTGTATCACTGTGACCAGCACCGTGGTATTGTATTACTGTGACCAGCACCGTGGTGTTGTATTACTGTGACCAGCACCGTGGTGTTGTATCACTGTGACCAGCACCGTGGTATTGTAACACTGTGACCAGCACCGTGGTATTGTATCACTGTGACCAGCTCATTGGCATTGCATAGACTGGACAACACAGTGTTTGGTGACCTCACAACAACCCAAATAGTCTATTTGTCCTGAGAGATCTATTTAAGTGTAGATACATAGTTTATCCATATATATAACACTAAAACTATGTTATTTATATATGCCGATTACTCAAGAATGTTGTTTAGTATAATTCCTCTGAACGTATAGAGACGCTGTATGGTGTATTAAAAGCTTGAATATAACCCTAATTATCACTTGGGGTTAAAAGGTATTTTAACAATTTTATTAGTTTTTAGTTAAGAGAAAAGCTATTTTTGTTTGTCAATATTCGTGAGAAATAAAAAAACTGAGACTGTTGTTTAGTGCTGGAAGATGCAATGCTATTTGCTGAAATCTGTTTTTGTTTCCTGATTTTAAGTACCTGGTAATGTATTAGATTAAATTCCGAAGCTATTTTTTGAATATTGCATATACTTTTCATCTATACATACATACACCCATAATATATATATATATATATATATATATATATATATATATATATATATATATATATATATATATATATATATATATATATAATAAATTTCATTTCCTTTTAAAACTAACTTTGCTTATTGATTTTGGCGTTAGGTTAGGTTAGGTTAGGTTAGGTTAGGTTAGGTTAGGTTAGGTTAGGTAAGGTTCGTCAGGAAACAGGACAAGTGTTTCCTGACGCAGGTCTTAGATGATGACCTGCCGTTGGAGTTTTTGGTCGTCTGACCGAGGCCTTCCGCTGGCTTACCGGTCCACCCCTTTAAAAATTATGATTAGACATAACTTTTCATTTTTTGGGGCGTTAATTTTCGTGTTTCGTGTTTAAAGACGATTGTCCTCCATTTAAAATATATTTGCAGATGAGGCAATAATGGTTGTTTCAACAATACACATTTTACACAATTTTCACGTTTGAACACCAATTTTGCAATTTTCGATACGTATATTGGGGTCCAAGTCGCGGCCATGACAACACGCTGCACTGATAGTACATATCTGAGTATTACTTTTCCTCACATACACGATAGTATTTTGTCACATATAACTTTTCTGACTATTGCTTCCAGGGTTACAGATACAAAACATTGTTATTTAGGTTAGTTCTGAGTTTCAAGTCACTTACAGTGTTACTGTAATCTGCAGGGTTCGTTAATTCCAACTCTATTCATCCTTAATTTCAGCAATATACAAGGCCCTGAGTTTTAGGGAATGTTGTGAACAATAGAAGTGAAACTGGGTTAAAATCAATGGAGGTCAGGAAACACCCACTCAGAGCCAGATCAGTGGAAATCAGATGATCTTGTATCCGAGCGGTGGACCATCTTAGTCTCTACTGTACTCCAAGGAGTACAGTAGAGACTGGTTGTTGCCCATACGAAGTACATCGTTGGCGAAGTAACACTAAAGCTGATTGGGACTCTAATTCTTCCCTTCTATTCCTTGTTGTACAATGTCCACCGCTTGGCTACACACTTTTCTTTTTACTTTTATCGGAAATCAGATGATACCTGAAAAAATGATATGGTGGTACCGACAAAATGTGGAAAAAGGATACGTTTCCTGTAATAAATGTCCTGAACTATACGTAAGTCTTTTTATACGGACGATACCTCTTCTTGGTGATGAGTAACTCATATATCTTACTTTTTCCAGCTCATGAGACCATGTGATGGGTCGTAATGATACTGAGTATCATTACAGGGGCTAGAGATTCTGATATCCATTCTTCATAGGCCTAGAGGGAGAGGGTCAGGGTTGAGAACTGGTCACACACGGTAAAAATCAGGCAAAACATGCATACAAAAACCTGTCATTCCCTCTCCTCCCATGTACATACATACACACGGGGGAATTATTCAACATGTATTAATGTTTTTAGAATTACCGACAGAATGTTGGGTAAAAGGACACATGTGCAACGAATGCCACAATAAAATGTCGTATTAGTTCCACATATGTCGTTTTTACCCAACAAATTATCCAGTATGTTTAGTAATAGCTACGAACAAATGGTTTTTACAATATAGAACATCTTAAGTGTGTTAAAAAGAGTGATAATGGAAGAGAACCTATCCACCTGACATTTTAAACAAAACTTTTGTCATCTAAACTGTTCTGAAATTCTTAAGTCAATTTTCTTTTGGCTTTTTTTTTATTGTTTTAGGAGACAAATCATTTTTCTGATACAATCTTTTCTTTATCCAAAAAAAAAGGTCTTAATTTATCCATATCTATCATTACCTCTATCTAATTAATGCTTACAATACTCTTTTTTTTATTAATTTATATGTGTGTGTGTGTGTGTGTGTGTGTGTACGATTTTTGTGATGTATTTTTTTGGGGGATCCCAACACAAATGTAAACAAACACAAATAATTCATTGTTTTTCTACAGTAAACATTTAGTTTATACGTAATAAAACATTGTGAAACACAAAATAAAGTCACTAGAAATGTTTGCTAAAGTTGAAGCTTTGAAAGCCATGCTACAGTTTCCTCAGCTTTATAAAGCTTAATCAGGAACGACAATTTCCTCAGCTTTATAAAGAATCAGCAGGAACGACAATTTCTTCAGCTTCATAAAGCTTCAGCAGGAACGACAATTTCTTCAGCTTCATAAAGCTTCAGCAGGAATAACAATTTCCTCAGCTTTATAAAGCTTCAGCAGGAATAACAATTTCCTCAGCTTTATAAAGCTTCAGCAGGAACGACAATTTCTTCAGCTTCATAAAGCTTCAGCAGGAACGACAAATTCTTCAGCTTCATAAAGCTTCAGCAGGAATAACAATTTCCTCAGCTTCATAAAGCTTCAGCAGGAATAACAATTTCCTCAGCTTTATAAAGCTTCAGCAGGAACGACAATTTCTTCAGCTTCATAAAGCTTCAGCAGGAACGACAATTTCCTCAGCTTCATAAAGCTTCAGCAGGAACGACACACAGTCAGTTACTGATATTTATTCTGTACCAGAGTCTGTTTACCGTACGAGAATCATTGCCGAGAAGAGGAACACAAGACCCAGAGCTGGAAAACGACTAATTTCTGTGGAAATTAACCACAACGATGACAATAACTCTTCAAAACATACGGTGTTTTTTTACTGAATTGAGGTGAAGCAGAGAGCAATACACATTGCCAGCCAGACACCAGGATAATGACTACTGTCATCGCGATATCCACAATGACTGGCAGACGGGAGGCCCTGAATTATAAAGAAATGGCTCTGAAAAGTATACCATGTAAGATAATGGAGGGGCTAAAAAGAGTTGGTTCATGGAACACCTGCAGGAGTATAAATATACCTAGCTGGGTGAATTTGTAGCCAGCTGGCCCAGTGGCTTACGCACTGGCCTGGGGTTCCACGACTTACTGGCCATGGGTTCTACCCCACCCGTACCGTAGTTTGTTTGCAAATCTCGTTATTACTTTTTCGTGAGTCAGTAGAGACTAGTTGTTGCCCATACGAAGTACTTCGTTTGATGATTCGTTCGCGAACACTAGCGTGCCGCTGACTGCAGGGATAGCAACTAGTCGAAGAAAAATCAACAGCACAAGACTGGTTGCAAATGAAGACGCAGCTGCTATTGATCAAAGAAAAACACTCAGGCACTTATCTACAAGTCTGTTTAATTCACTCAACAAATAACATCACTTTTCATTTCCATCCGTAAAGGTGTAACTCAAATCTCTTCTCCTTGTCGACGATGCCAGTGTTCACAAAAATAAGTTGCCACTTCTTTCATTACCGTCTTGTTTAAAAGATGAATAAGTCGTACGCAACCTTTCAAACTGTGTCGTTTGAACTTTAGAGTCGTGTTCAGAGACACGCTTGACATTCGAACTTCTGAACTGCGGTCATCCACTCCGAAAACTGTTGACTTTTGTATTGTAAACAGTGTGTAGTTGAGGACATGATTTGTGGTTAACTTCGACACACACCTGGTAGATAGCGTACCTAATATTACACAAATAACTTTTTCTCTGTCTCTTTGGGCGCCACACATTCAGCCACTGGTGAAATATTGATAAGTTCTATAAACTGTGGCTCTTCAAGTAGCGACTACCTTATGCCTTGCAGTTCTCCAGGCGACAATGGTCCTTCGGGTCTCGTGAGAAACGGTAGAATAAAGCTTCAAGAAGCCACTCTACCGGAGACTAAAGTTCCATTAACCTCTCTTGGGAATGACGGAACGGAGTAATTTGAATAATTTGGGACAAGTCGCTTAATAGTGCTTTTTCATCCAAACTTATCTCTTTACGTAATAATGAGCAAATGACATTGATCTCTGACGGCGAATGGTTGAGCATGTTACCGTGTGCCTTTCCTCTTGCACTCTACGTTCTTGGTGTCGCTCTAATGCCAAGTACTTATGTACTTACAAAGGCTTTCTTAATGTTTCTCTCAGACATTTCTTTCTACTTCAAGGTATTTTTTTTTCCTTGGCCTTTTAGCTGATCACTGTACGTTCTTCTGTCTGTGTTATTGCAGTTGACACCTCTGTATTGTTCTTCTTCATTTCTTTCTGCCTTGTTCACATCTGCGTCCATCCAGTTGACATCACTATAGCCTTCCAGTTGACATCACTGTAGCCTTCCAGTTGACATCACTGTAGCCTTCCAGTTGACATCACTGTAGCCTTCCAGTTGACATCACTGTAGCCTTCCAGTTGACATCACTGTAGCCTTCCAGTTGACATCACTGTAGCCTTCCAGTTGACATCACTGTAGCCTTCCAGTTGACATCACTATAGCCTTCCAGTTGACATCACTATCTTTTCACTTGTATTCTTCCACTCCCTCATTCATATACACACTTTTAGTTGTTCCAGTCACGGTATTGTGCCTTTTTCTGTTACGTTTACATCCTTTTAACATTTTTAGCGGACTGATCTAGCAAGGAAAATTTGCCCACTTAGAGTACAGACGCTGGGAAAGTACAGCGAAGTAACATCATCAGGCTGAGTATTTGTGTACCAGTCGTAGTCTACGTGATGGTAACATGTAGACAAATGATTCAGAGAACCGACAAGTTGATAAATTAGACACATGTGCAACACTTGGGTATCTTTATTCTTCAATAAAGATACCCAAGTGTTGCACACTTGTCTAATTTATAATGATAGTAAGATATGATTGCTCTACGGTAACTATCTTTCTCCCTCACCCTTTCTCTTGTGCCTTGTAATATACCCATCTTTATCCATCGTTTTGCACTCATCTACTGCTTCATATTGTTTTTATTTCCTCTTCTGCCTATTCCTTCTTTCCTTTCCTCTACTGTCCCTCTGAATATAATAATGAGATACAATACACACAAGTTGATAAGTAAGTCACATGGGCAGAAAATAGGTATCTTAATTCCGAAACGTATCGCCTACGCAGCAGACTTCTACTACCTCCTATGTATTAGACTGAAGAAGTCCTTCGTATAGGCTAAAACGTTTAGGAATAGATATCTAACTGCTGCAAATGTGTCCCCACTGGTCTGAAAACGTCGTAAACATGTCCTAAAGCTGTCACAGATCTATGTTGATATTTTTACTATATATATATATGGATCTTTCTTGAAAATTTATGGTTTAATTTTCAGAATTTAGAGTGAAAGACGGTAGGCTATTTATTTTAAATATTCTTACAGAGGGAATTCATCTCCGGAACTCATTATTTACAGTGATAATGCGCACTCGGTCAATTAAATATTTTCAACCCTTATTCTGACCAACTTTAATAAGGGGTAGTCTAGGGAACGTTTATTGGTGCACTCAGACTGTGCTGTCCTCAACACATGGAACAAGAACGTTTATTGGTGCACTCAGACTGTGCTGTCCTCAACACATGGAACAAGAACGTTTATTGGTGCACTCAGACTGTGCTGTCCTCAACACATGGAACAAGAACGTTTATTGGTGCACTCAGACTGTGCTGTCTACAACCCTTAGAGCAAGAAAACTAACACCATAACAGCGTAGTTCAAAAGATTTGACTAAACACAATGGGTTATACAGAGAGGTGAAGAGAGAGCCAACGTTAATACTTTAGTGCCGATACTAATTTCAATAGAGTCAATACAAGTTAGTACAGAAACAAATACTAGTTTCTCTAGAGCCAATAGTAGTCATTACAAAGTCAATACTAGATACCACAGGGCCAATCCTGGTTATGTTAGAGATAGTAGTACCTATTATTCTACTAGATACTACAGAGCACTAGAAAAAATGAGAGGAACACAAGGGAAACTAATGAAAAACTGATCCTATCCTATATAACTTAGAACGCAATACTAGATCACGCTGAAGAAGGTGAAACCTACTAGATTGCGATTCACTGTTTTTTTTTTTTCAAATGGGTGTTTAATATATCTCCTGTCACCAACGTCACCATCACCACCGCCACTAGCAGCAGGGACTTGAAGATATTATCGATAAAACTGCCTATCTGCTTCAACATTAATCGATGATTATAGTAATTTGTGAGCCGTCAACAGGACGACAAACTTATCCAACTGTTTTTCTGACTTCTCAACCTTAAAAAGAAGGAATTGTGTAACTATTATATAGAATAATGTAGCAGCATACTGCTGGGGTTCCCACAGTGTAATTACCATAATTAGCAGCATATTACAATGTGACATATTATCACAATTAGCAGGATATTACAATGTGACTGTCATGATAGAATAGTGTTGCAGCAGACTGTTGATGATCCAATTTTGAAAGAAAAGAAAAGAGGTGATTTTGAGAGAGAGAGAGAGAGAGAGAGAGAGAGAGAGAGAGAGAGAGAGAGAGAGAGAGAGAGAGAGTGAGAGAGATTATACAACTTTACATCCACAGTGAGGTTCTCTTTTACCCTGTGATTCGCTAAACCCGTGTGGGTCATTCAACGCAAGGACTAGCGGAGGCTCGATCCTCCGTCCACTGAACGCAAGACAGAAACTGGCCCTTCATCGGCCTTGATGCTAGTGAAGGGCTCTTGATTAAAAAAACTTCAGCATCCCTCTTCCTTCAATCAAACCTGATTACTTCCCTTTCCCGAGGCTCTGTTCTCCCCAGCAGTAAATAGGTAACTGGGTGTTAGCCAGTTGTTGTGGGCGGCATCCTGGGAAAGGGTGGTAATATACCTGGGATAACGCTGGGATTTATATATATATATATATATATATATATATATATATATATATATATATATATATATATATATATATTAAACAAGATAAAACAGGGGTGTTATTTGTGTTTCTTTAAGTTATCAAGTTGGTAAAGACTTGAGTCGACTTGATAATGGTGCGAAACTGAACCGAAACATTGTCTAATTTGCTTTTCCAATTGTGGGTTAGTTGTGAATTATAGCAGCCTTGATATTGTGGGTTAGTTATGACTTATAGGAGCAATGGTATTGTGGATTATTTGTGACTTATAGGAGCAATGGTATTGTGGGTTAGTTGTGAATTGCTCCTACCACGGTATTGCTAATTTTATCTTTCGTGAAGGAATTAATACGACATTGTTAATGAGTGCCATCTGTGAGTATGCTAGTGACACTAGTCAGTCTCTCTCTCTCTCTCTCTCTCTCTCTCTCTGACCATCTTTCTTACAGCACTTTCTTACATTTTATTTTTTCCTGCTCATTCTCTCCTCTTTCTACTAACAAACTACTACTACTACAACAACCTCCCCCCACAACCACCACCATCTCAAATCCCTATCTTTCCTTCTGTAGGATTATCCCTGGCCGGCGGTGCTGGGGGATACTTGACCCTGCCTCCTCTACTGGCATCAGTGCCAAATCCGCAGATGGCACCACTACCCAGGCTTCCCCAGGCACTCCACCCTCCCACACTCCCACAGGTAAGACACTTCTACAGTTATGTGAATTTGAAAGCACAAGTGAAGGCTCAATCCTCCGTACGGTAAGCCCAGAGAACAGACAAGTTGAGCATTTGTAATCAAGGCTACAGCTGTCAAAGAGGTTCCACAAATCAAGGTAGTGATTCCAAGTCTGTTAAAAGGGGCTATTAATCTCGGAAGCCACGAAATTGCCGAAATGTAACTAAATGTATTCTGATGTGTAATGCCAGCAGTGGTAAACAAGACCAGTAGAGAGTCCCATGTGTAATGCCAGCAGTGGTAAACAAGACCAGTAGAGAGTCCCATGTATAATGCCAGCAGTGGTAAACAAGACCAGTAGAGAGTCCCATGTGTAATGCCAGCAGTGGTAAACAAGACCAGTAGAGAGTCCCATGTGTAATGTCAGCAGTGGTAAACAAGACCAGTAGAGAGTCCCATGTGTAATGTCAGCAGTGGTAAACAAGACCAGTAGAGAGTCCCATGTGTAACATCAGCAGTGGTAAACAAGACCAGTAGAGAGTCCCATGTGTAATTTCAGCAGTGGTAAACAAGACCAGTAGAGTGTCCCATGTGTAACATCAGTAGTAGTAAACAAGAACAGTAGAGAGTCCCATGTGTAACATCAGCAGTGGTAAACAAGACCAGTAGAGAGTCCCATGTGTAACATCAGTAGTAGTAAACAAGAACAGTAGAGAGTCCCATGTGTAATGTCAGCAGTGGTAAACAAGACCAGTAGAGAGTCCCATGTGTAACATCAGTAGTAGTAAACAAGAACAGTAGAGAGTCCCATGTGTAACATCAGCAGTGGTAAACAAGACCAGTAGAGAGTCCCATGTGCAACATCAGTAGTAGTAAACAAAAACAGTAGAGAGTCCCATGTGTAACATCAGCAGTGGTAAACAAGACCAGTAGAGAGTCCCATGTGTAACATCAGTAGTAGTAAACAAGAACAGTAGAGAGTCCCATGTATAACATCAGCAGTGGTAAACAAGACCAGTAGAGAGTCCCATGTGTAAGATAAGCAGTGGTAAACAAGACCAGTAGAGAGTCCCATGTGTAACATCAGCAGTGGTAAACAAGACCAGTAGAGAGTCCCATGTGTAACATCAGTAGTAGTAAACAAGAACAGTAGAGAGTCCCATGTATAACATAAGCAGTGGTAAACAAGACCAGTAGAGAGTCCCATGTGTAACATAAGCAGTGGTAAACAACACCTGTAAAGAGGGGTATAGGTTGATATATCGGGTTTAAAGCCTATCTACTACACGAGGGTCATTAAGGCCGTATGCCACCTGTAAACCTCAAGTCAAGATAGAGATTATTTTAATCTCTCAGTGTATATACACTGAGAAACATACACCTCTCAGTGTACACATACCTAAAGATACATACACCTGCCGGTGTAAATCTTGTATATGATATTTGCAATATATATGTCGTGCCCAATAGGTAAAACTTGCGATTTTGGCTTAAATTGCAACGCTCTTCTTGCCGAATAAAGCAAGCAAAAATTTGTGTACGAAATAATTTCGCAAAAACCATTCTGAACCTAACGGAAAAAATATATTTCAATGTGTTTGTTTATTATTAAATTCTTGTAAGCTTATCTAAAATATATTTAGTTGGATTAGACTAAATTAAATTGCACTTGTTATAATAAGGTTAGGTAAGTTTTCTAAGGTTCTTTTGGTACAAAATTATTAATTTTTACATTACCATAAATGAAAAATAAATATATCTTTAAACGTATAAGATAAATTTTTAGAAAGAACTTAATTTTAAATGAGTTCTTGCTAATTGACCAGTTTTACCTATTCGGCACGATATATATATATATATATATATATATATATATATATATATATATATGTACCAGAGGTGGACCCACATCTTATATTATATATATATATATATATAATATATATATATATATATATATATATATATATATATATATATATATATATATATATATATATGAAACTGAGACCATACAATTTTAAACCATTTTTTTTTTGCTATATTACCTTATCAGCCCCCACCTTCCATACCAGCCCCCACATTATCAGCCCATATCTTCCATACCATCCCCCACTTTCCTCTTTCTCTGCTGACGGCTTTCAATCCTCAGAGTCCAGTGGAGTCCATACCAGGAGTCCTCCGAGGCCGTGAGCCCCCAACCTCCTCCTCCACGCTGGGGGGCGCATCCCCCCACCGCTCTCAGCGCTCTCACCACCGTCGAAGCTTCACCATTGCTGACCTGTTGGGGGGCGGAGATGACCCCCAACAAGAGCACCAGCAGCAGCACCGCCAGGAGCACCGCCAGCTAGACGGGACTCCAGACAGCACTCTGGCTGATGCTCATGAAGAAACGACTCTGAATCCCCTGGAAGGTGTTGTTCCTCGCCTCTACGACGACCACAATGACAGTCTTTCCCCCCAGGACGACAACACCCCAGATAGCTTCCATGGCCCCAGAGATCCGGGGTCCAGATTTGAGTGGCTTCAGTGTACCCGCTACCACCCTCCCAAATTACCAAGTAAGTATACACAGTGTATCCAAACTAACCTAACCTAGCATAAACTAACCTAACCTAACCTAACGTAGCCTTAACCTACCGTAACCTTAACCTACCCAAACCTAACCTAACCTAGCTTACCCTACCCATAGTTAATCTAAAACTAACGAACCTAATGTAACCTAGCCGGACCTAACCTAACCTAACCTAAGCTTTCCCTAACTTATCGTAGCCTTAACCTGCTTAAACCTAACCTATCCTTAGCCTACCTATACCTAACTTAATACTAACGAACTTACTGTAACCTAGCCTGACCTAACGATACCAAACCTAACCTAAACTGTCGTAAACCTATCGTAGCCTACCCACACCTAACATAACCTTAGCCTACCTATACCTAATAAAAAATTAACGAACCTAATGTAACCCTGACCTAGTCTAACCTAACCTGACTTAACCTAGCATAATCTAACTTAACCTAACCTGACCTAACCTAACCTAGCCTAACCCAACCTAATCTGACATAACCTAATCTACCCTCCCCCCCACACACACACCTGTTCTCCCTACAACCTACACACCTATTCCATACAAACACTATTATTCTCCCCACAGACAAATATTCTCCCATCACACCTATTCTCCTAACGCACACATTCACCCCACAAACTCCTATTCTCCCCATCCTGCCTAAAACACACCTATTCTACCCAAACACTTCTCTCTGCTTACCATTCTACCCACAAACACCTATTCTTCCCATCTGGGATAGGTATGCGTGTGTAGGACCCTTGCTATCTATTGTTGTCCAGTTCACTGACCCACTCGGACCCATGCCATGGGCCCCTCTCATGGGTCCCTCCTTCAGGTCTTTCCTCCTGCGTGACATTAAATGCAACTGTTTACCAGACCCATTGTCCCCATTGAAAATGGGATTCCCCTTCCCCATCTTCCATGATAGTAGAGATTATCTGAGAAGAGGGTCAGAGTGCTTGTGGAGGGGCGTGGAGGGGCATGGAGGAGCGTGGAGGGGCGTGGAGGGAAGTTCCAGGGAGTGGAGAAGTAGTGAATGGAATGCCGTAAGATCTTTTGTTTATATATATATATATATATATATATATATATATATATATATATATATATATATATATATACTATATATATATATATATATATATATATATATATATATATATATATATATATATATATATATATATATAAACGTGGGCAGGACTGGAATAAACTTCAATGAATTTACATATACAAAATAGAGTATATTATATACAAACAAAATACACACACACAGGAGCTGTGAATCAACCCCTGCAACCACATATAGGTGAGTACACACACACACCCAGCAGGTGACACAAGGACCATGATATCAGTTGACACCTTCTACGCTAATTGGTATATTGTGACATCCTGTTCTATACCCCTTCCTTCTTTATCACCCATCCCTTTCCTCTATCCCATCTTTACACAATGACACTTCTCTCTCTGGACTTCATATATATAAGGGTGGAGATATGTTGCATTTTTTTAACTGTAGTGTAGGCACGGCTCTGGCAAGACAGTGATGGAGTGAATGATGAGGAAAGTGTTTCTTCTTTTTTGGGTCACCCTGCCTCGGTGCAAAACGGCCGATGTGTTAATAAATATAAACATACAGTTGGCCAGGGAATATGTGGCAATCGGGTTTTGATGTGAGAAAGGTTTTGTTCCTCTCTTGTATAAATAACCCATCACTAGTACAGGGTGTTTTAAATTGATGGACCCAATTTCAAAGCAGACTGCTTTGAAATTGGGTCCATCTATTTAAAACACCGTCACTAAGACTCAGAGCCCCGTCACTTGCCTCTTGACCACTTGCAACCAAGGCAGGACTGCAAAAATATCGATGAACAGGGGGTTAAATTTCACGCACCATTCCTGCCAGGCTAATCATCTAATTTCGCGTCGCAGACAGTATCATGTCACCAGAAACCCGTGAAGTGTGACGCCACAGACACGCTCAGGTCACCCTAATATTATGCTCGACCTCACGACCTCTTGTTATATTTCTAGCAGGTTTGATTTAGTTTAATTAGGAGGGAGCAGAATATATGAGTTATATGGTGAGTGGGAAATGGGATTTATTGTGCACCTTATATTTAACTAGGCCCTCGAACTATTAACTGGGGTACGGCTGAATACACTGAATACACCTGCTGTCCCCGTTCACCTAGCAAGCAAGTAGGTACCTGGGTGTTAGTCGACTGGTGTGGGTCGCATCTTGGGGGACAAGATTGAAGAACCACAATGAAAATAAGACTGAGTCGGTGACGCATTGACTTTCTTAAATCCTGGGTGGCTAACCTTCCGGGGTGAAAAATCCGAGCAAAATCTTAAGTTTTTCATAACAGAGAAGCTGAAATTTATGCTCATTGAACATCATATTCTCCTTAATAAGGAAATTTGTAATGCCAAGTTAGGCTACAAACCATGGCTAGTAACAATTAATATGTACATTTACACTAAGTACAATAATGAAAAAAAGTCGTAAACAGAGGGAAATTTAGAATAAAAGTGTGTGCTCGCTTGACTACAACAGTGAATATGCCCTCGTAACAAAGACTGGGAACGTTGGGCATGTTTCCTGACACCTGCTGCCCCTGTTCACTTAATAGTAAGTAGGTACCTGGGTGTTAGTCGACTGGTGTGGGTGGCATCCTGGGGATGTTAATATGCATTAGTATGGCCGGGCTTTGAAATGAGATGAGGTAGGATAACAGCTCTTAGCCCGTAAAACTGATCTGTATGAAAAACAATAGAAGGTTGCCTATATGTTGTGAACCAGGACCTGGCTGGGAAGACCATCTCACAAACTTGATAAGTTTCCGCTAGGGCGACTCTACTCTGAGAGTCAGACAAGCCTGTCATTCCACTGTTTGTTGCTGTAAGGGTCAATTGACAGCTCCTGGCGCTCTTTGCTGATCATTACTAGGTCCACTCTCTCCGTGTGTGTATACTTACCTATATGTACTCACTTATATGGGGTTGCATGGGTCGATTAACTGCTCCTGGCCCAGCCTCTTCGCTGGTTTCTTCTAGGCACTCTCTCCCTGCTCCAAGAGCCTTATCATACCACTTAAAGCTATGTATGGATCCCACCTCTACTACATCACTCTCTATTTGTTCCACTTCCTGACAACTCTATGGCTGAAGAAATACTTCCTAATATCCCTGTGACTCATTTTAGTTTTCAGCTTTGTGTCCCCTTGTTCCTGTGTGTGGGTATTCTTACCTATTACCTATTTGTAGCTGCAGGGGTCGAGTCAT
This sequence comes from Cherax destructor, assembly GCA_009830355.1. Taxonomy (NCBI): domain Eukaryota; kingdom Metazoa; phylum Arthropoda; class Malacostraca; order Decapoda; family Parastacidae; genus Cherax; species Cherax destructor. The sequence continues at coordinate 521,326 of WNWK01000228.1, read as the reverse complement.
AGCTCATGTGTGTGTGTGTGTACTCACCTAATTGTGGTTGCAGGGGTCGAGACTCAGCTCCTGGCCCCGCCTCTGCACTGTCCGCTACTGGGTCTCTGCTCTCCCTGCTCCGTGAGCTTTATCATACCTTGTCTTAAAGCTATGTATGGTTCCCGCCTCCACTATATCGTTCGCTAGACTATTCCACTTCCTAACTACTCTATGGCTGAAGAAATGCTTCCTAACATCCCTTTGACTCATCTGAGTCTTCAGCTTCCAGTTGTGTCCCCTTGTTTCTGTGTTTCCTCTCTGGAACATCCTGTCACTATCTACCTTCTCGATTCCCCGCAGTATTTTGTATGTCGTTATCATGTCTCCTCTAACCCTTCTGTCCTCCAGTGTTGTTAGTCCTATTTCCCTCAACCTTTCTTCATAAGGCAGTCCCCTGAGTTGTGGAACTAGCCTTGTCGCAAACCTTTGCACTTTCTCTAATTTCTTGACGTGCTTGACCAGGTGTGGGTTCCAGACTGGTGCTGCATACTCTAGTATGTGTGTGTGTGTGTGTGTGTGTGTGTGTGTGTGTGTGTGTAATTACACTTTTGTAGTTATGTGACCTTAGTGGTTTTAGCATGAAGTCTTCGTTATCATCAACCTTTCATGTATCCTTTTACCCAGAAAGTGGCAGAATATCAGTCGACATACACCCAGGTACCTATTTACCACCAGGTGACTAGGGGCAGCAAGTACAAGGAGACTTGCCACTACGTTTCACCCTGTCCCTGATGCTACCAACAACAGGCGGCCAACACACAAGTACCTAATTACTACTAGGTAAACACAGACAATAGGTTGTTAGATATTTTCACATACATCTCGTCATGGAGGTCAAACACTAGATCAGGCAGGCACGCCAGGTGGCAGAGGCGATCAAGTGTCACCCATCGCGTGTTAGGTGAAGCAGGTTGAGCAGGATTGTGTCTGGCGGAGGGTGGACCAGCCAGTGAGAGAGAGAGAGAGAGAGAGAGAGAGAGAGAGAGAGAGAGAGAGAGAGAGAGAGAGAGAGAGAGAGAGTAAAAGGCACAATACAAGAGGATGGAAAAACTATGGAAAGCATAGGACAGAAGAAAACAAGGACGGGAACAGAACCAGAAACGAATATGCAAGAGTGAGAATAAAACTTTCACAGTCACAGCAGAAAAAAAGGAGACAGTAAAAAGAGATAATAAGAGTGAAGGAGGGAGGAGAGCTCACGAAAAGCAAAGAAGATTCTGAGGTGTTGAAGAAACGATTTATAAAAAAAGCTCTCAGTGGCAAAGGAGAACAACCAGAGAGCTAGAGAGAAATATTACACCCATAGGTGCTAGCCACCATCAACATAACAAGGAATAAAAGTAAACAAAGAAGCTTTTGAGTTGGATACTTCAAAATTAATAGGATCTTTCAAAATTTCAATATGGATTCTCTTCGAAATGACCCACTATAAGCTTTCTGCATACACATCTAAAATATCACCTATATCTGTACATTGTATCTTGCTGAAATAAAATTATTATTAATATTATTATTATTATTATCATTATTATTATTATTATTATTATTATTATTATTATTATTAAAGGAACATAAGAACAGTCCGAATAACTTGCTTAAAGTCACGTGTTAATGAACACTGGATAATTACCATAGATTCGAAAGAACGAACCCCTCGAGGGAGGTACCTCGACGCTGGTGAGGGGCTCTTGATCTAGGGAATTGAATCTATGCTTCACTTCCCTGAACTGACCCTGAATACCTTCCAATCCCCACCCCCACACAGGCCCTGCGTAATCCCTACGGATTTAGAGCTCCCCCGTGATTATAAAAATAATGAAAGAACGAAACTGAAAGTGTCCAGTTAATTAAAGGACACAAAGGAGGGTTAAATTACAGACCAATATAACTGAGATCAATATTAATGGGGACGATAAATAATAATTAGGAGAGGAACACTTGGAGAGAAGTACATGAAGATAACCAGTTTTGCCTTAGATTTATATGACAGGGGACCAGAAGTAAGGTAGGAGGGTGAGAGAGAAAGAGGTGGATTGCATATTCTTGGACTGCATGAAGTCATTTGGCATTGTATCTCGCAAGAGACTGAGGCAAAAACTTGAGGAGCAGACAGGAATAACAGGGAATGAGGCACGGCGGATAAAAGTGGGAGACAAAGAAGGAATGTCCTATGAGAGATGTGAGGAGAGAATGAGAGTACACACACACACACACACACACACACACACACACACACACACACACACACACAGCAGAAAACATTCAAATGTTCCACACACACATACACACACATACATACAACAGGCTAGTGTCAATTGACATGTGCCTAGGACAAAATGGTAACTAACTAACACACACCACTTCACAACATTCCACACATAACTAGACGTCATCTCTCCATTTATAAGAAAACACTAAATCCACAGGGGTCATACAGCGCATGTGGAATGGGAGGTAATCAAATGTTACTCAAGGAAAAAGCATGTAGCGCTAATTCCTCGGATAAAGAGCATTTCACCAGCATCAAGGCACCAATAAGAACGATCAGCCGCAGTTCCCACGCTGACACAACACACGGGATTTTCATCACATATTTGGGTGGTCCCGGGGGTGGACCTCAAGGAGGAGGTGGTGAAGATGGTGACAGATGACGTCTACAGCCGGGCAAGACGATGACGGGTGCTGATGAATTGTGATGATGGTGGTGACGGGGCGTGGTGGGCAGCGGTGGGCAGCGGTGGGTTAGGGGTGGGTTGGGAGAGAGAGATAGCCAGTGCTCGCAGGGGAAATCCAGCTTGTGGTATGTTAATATGGTATTCGTGTGGGGTACTGTGTCCTGGTCCAGGTATTGCACTGGTAAATTAGTTACGTGGAATTTTAGAGAAGTTGGGAAACAATGTGGAGGGCAGAACTTGGTTGGTTGGTTAATTGGGTTTAAGTTCTATCGACTATCTAGTGAGAGACCTTTACCTATATATATATGTCGTGCCAAATAGGTAAAACTTGCGATTTTGGCTTAAATAGCAACGCTATTCTTGCCGAATAAGGCAAGCGAAAATTTGTGTATGCAATAATTTCGCAAAAATCATTCTGAACTTAACGAAAACAATATATTTCATTGTGTTTGTTTATTATTAAATTATTGTAAACTTATCTAAAATATATTTTGTTGGATTAAGCTAAATTAAATTGCGCTCGTTATAATATGGTTAGGTAAGTTTTCTAAGGTTCTTTTGGTACAAAATTATTAATTTTTACATTAACATAAATTAAAAAATATATATATCTTTAAACGTATAAGATTTTTTTTAGAAAAGACTTAATTTTAAATAAGTTCTTGCTAATTGACCAGTTTTACCTATTCGACACGACATTATATATATATATATATATATATATATATATATATATATATATATATATATATATATATATATATATATATATATATATATATATATGTCGTGCCGATTAGGTAAAACTTGCGATTTTGCCTTAAATAGCAACGCTCTTCTTGCCATATAAGACAAGCGAAAATTTGTGTATGCAATAATTTCGCCAAAATCATTCTGAACCTAACGAAAAAATATATTTCATTGTGTTTGTTTATTATTTAATTAATGTTAACGTATCTAAAATATATTTAGTTGGGTTAGGCTAAATTAAATTGGGCTTGTTGTAATAAGGTTAGGTAGGTTTTCAAAGTTTCTCTTGGTACAAAATTATAAATTCTTACATTAACATATATGAAAAAAATATATCTTTAAACGTATAAGAGAAATTTTTAGAAAGGACT
>WNWK01000228.1:495000-512500 GCA_009830355.1 Cherax destructor | reverse complement strand
ACTCGGTGGTCAGTAGGGATCTCTCTCTCTCTCTCTCTCTCTCTCTCTCTTCCTCTCTCTTCCTCTCTCTCGTTATTGAGGTGCATTAAGCGTGTGATCTGTCCTGACGTCCAGCCGATTGAGCCAACGGAGAATAACAGGCAACGTCAGCCTGTTTATCCACCTTCCCCATTGCTATTCTGTGCCTTATATCCTCTGGGATAACGACCCGTTGTTCGCTATAACGTAGGGTGAGGGATGCGTCCGCACGAGAGGGATAACGGAGAGTAATTTATAACATAGCTCTTGTTTACGTATCATAACATAGCCCCCTGGTGGCGAGACCAGATATTACAGGGAGCAGCTGGGCTCTCCAGCTCCCGTGATCTTAAACTAATTTAAATTTCACATAACATTTTCTTGGCCCCAGACTTTTGTTAATGTGAGTAATGAAGATCTTTTTTTGGATGGCTTGCCTTTTGTTAATTCTTCTCTGTGTTTGATCGAAGAAGCCTAGCTACGATGAGGGACTGATTACCTCAAACTGTTCCATTATTTCCACCGTCTCTTAGTTTGTAAAATCCACTGGTTGGACTGATGAAGCCTCTGAACATCTATTTAGGCCGAGGGACTGATCTCCTCAAACCACTTTCACGTCTTCCGAAGTCTCCGATTTTATTCTCAGGACTGACAAATCCACTGATAACTCATCTAAGCTGAGGAACTGATCCCCTCTAACTACCTCATTCCAACGTCTCCAGTGTCATTCTCTGGACTGATAAAGCCACTGATTTTCGAAACGTCACCACACTGAAGATACCCAAGTGTTGCATATGTATCTTATTCATCAACTTGTCTATATTGCAAAAAAAAGTAACAAAATACTGATGCGTTGTCTGATAGACTTCTTAAAAGCAGATTTATGCAGACTTCTTAAAAGCAGATTTATGCAGACTTCTTAAAAGCAGATTTATGCAGACTTCTTAAAAGCAGATTTATGCAGACTTCTTAAAAGCAGATTTATGCAGACTTCTTAAAAGCAGATTTATGCAAACTTCTTAAAAGCAGATTTATGCAGACTTCTTAAAAGCAGATTTATGCAGACTTCTTAAAAGCAGATTTATGCAAATAAATTTTTTGAAACCAGCATCTTCATACAAAACAAGCAATTATTTAGACAACGTTTCGCCCTATGTAGAACATCACAGAGCGAAACGTTGTCCTGATAAAAGCTTGTCCTTAAAAACATTGTCATTTTGCCCCTCACCATTGCCGACAGAAAGCCATTTTGAACCCAGAAACGGGAATTTAATTCCCAAGTCTGTCAGAAAGAATTAAATCAGATAGACAAGACTTGGATTGCAGAATTAGGGCTGTCAGTAAGTCTGACAGCTAACCACCACTCGGGTCCACAATAACATAAGAAAGGAGGAACACTGCAGAAGACCTACTGATCCCATACTAGACATTACTACTCATTACAGAAGTCAAAAAAATGTCACCACATAAATAAAACAACAGCCACCGCAAGAAAAACAATAACAACCATACAAAAGCCACAAAATCACTGCGTAAGTTCAGTAACAGTATTGCGTAAGTCAAACAATAGCTACTACACAAATCCAACAATAGCTACTACACAAATCCAACGATAGGTACTACATAATTCCAACAATAGCTACTACATAAGTCCTACAATAGCCACTACAAAAGTTCAATAATAACCACCGCAAAAGTTCGACAATAGCCACTAAACAATTCCAACAATATCTAAATTAATTCTGTCTGTCTGTCTGTCTGTCTCTCTCACTTTCTCTTCCATTCTGGTATCGAGTAAATAGTTTATGTATTGGCTGTTGTTGAGATAAAAGCACTCACGTGACCAGTGGTTCGACGATCCTCCGTGCACTCAGTCCTCCCACCCATGATTCCCCCATCTCTCCCATAATCCCCCATTCTTCCATGGTAGTTTGAATGTACTGCTCGCAGGGGCAGAGTTCAATCTATACTACTACATAAATTCAATGTCAGGTCATGTTTCTTGCATTGTTTTTTTTTTTTTTTTGGGGGGGGGCTAGCTTAAAAATGGATTATCATCTAGTGAGGACTAGTGGCTAGTATTAATGGTAGTGTTAATACGATTCCAAGCCACGGTTCGGGTGGGGTTAGAACCCATGGCGAGTTAGTCGTAAAACATCAGGCCAGTGCGTTAACCACCAGGCCACCTGATTTACGCACTGGCCTGGAGTTCAAACCCCACCCTTACCATGGTTTTGTTAATAATGGTAGAATTTAGATAAATGGTTCAGAGAACCGACAAGTCCATCAAGATTGATGGTCTGATTACATCAACTCAAGGCTGAGGGACTGATTACCTCAAACTCCTCCTATTCTTCACCATTCTCCTTTGTATTGGACTGATGAAGCCACTGTGTGGCGAAACGTTTCCTCAATAAAGATACCCAAATGTTGCATATGTGTCTAATTTATCAATGGTAGAATTACCGACAAAATGTTGGGCAAATGGACTCAGATGCAACTAATGTGACATTTTATTGTGGAAACGTTTCGCTCCTGGACCGCTGCGTTGCCATGATCTGCTGAAACATCACGTACATAGGACACCAATGCTTCTAATTTATTTAAGACAACGAATAATTCCTCTGACCAGATTCTAGAATTAAGAAGACTTGGCAACAACAGCGGCAGTGGAGGTTCCTGCTTGTTGGTATATTTGCCTTGACCGAATTTGTTTTCTGACGATCACAAGAAACAAAAGCCAACAATCATTATTATAATTAAAACTAAGCGCTAAAACCACCAGGGTCATACAAAAGCCAACAGTTTCAAGAGATTTCCTCCTTCCGCAATCCTGCCCTGGGTCTGGCTTTTTTGGTCCTCGTTTGGTCAACCAGGCTAGGCCGCAGAGGTCAAGAAATTCGGGTATATTACCCCAAATGGCGTAGAAATTGAAATCTCGGGGGAGATGAATGCTTAATTATCATATAAATAAATTTGCAGTTTATTTTTATTTATTTTTATTTTGTGTTTTATTTTTAATTTTTTTTAATTTTGTGTTTTATTTTTAAAGTTGCCAGGTAGGTTCATCGTGTATAATACATAGTTTCCAGCTTGTAGGACTGTATTTTCCATATAAATGGATTCAATAGACTATTTTGAATTTAAATTCGCCTCGTATTTTCCGGATTCTGTGGATTTTCAAGTCCGGTGGGTAATTCCGCTGCACAGAAATTTGTTTTGAGGTAATACTCAAAAAATTTCGCCGCCCTCTGGGCTAGAGAGTTCCTGGTACTGGATGCTTCTTGCAGTATCATGGACGCCACGATCAGCAGCCAGTCTGAGACAGAATCTTCATAACAATTTGGAGTAAACAATCCCTCAGATGACATGACCGGCTTTTATTAAATATCCTTACGGATATCACCTTCGCAAGAGGATGTCAACGCATCGTTGTATCAAAAACGGAAATTTTACTAAGAGAGAAAGAGACCCACCCACTGTTCTATTTACCACAACGCCTCCACAATCATGGCCACCGGGGGAAACCTCAAGGTTCGGGAAGAAACTCAAAAAGACAACGAATTTCTAATACATCTTTTTTTTAATTGACTTTGCCTGAGTACAGGAGGGAAATTTCCACCAGAAGAATTAGACCTAACTGCAGTTAGCTTTTCTAAATGTCGCTCGACAGTTAAGTTATTATGAATAAGTTTTGTACGGTGAAGCCTCGACCTTTAAAAGGCTGTCAAAAAAAGGGCGTATAAGACCTTCGTTGTATTAATGTTGGTAGAATTACTGACAATATGTTAGGTAAAAGGACACGTGTGCAAATTGTGTGATGTTTTATTGTAGCAACGTTTCGCTCTTCAGGAGCTTTGTCAAGCCGGCTTGACAAAGCTCCTGAAGAGCGAAACGTTGCCACAATAAAATATCGTATTAGTTGCACTTGTGACCTTTTACTTAACAAGAACTTAGTCGAATAGTCACTCTGCCCTACCGTGTGATAGGGAGACACCGTGTGGTGGGTAGACACCGTGTGGGGGGAACACCGTGTGATGGGGAGACACAGTGTGATGGGGAGACACCGTGTGGTGGGGAGACACCGTGTGGTGGGGAGACACCGTGTGGTAGGGAGACACTGTGTGATGGGGAGACACCGTGTGATGGGGAGACACCGTGTGGTAGGGAGACACTGTGTGGTGGGAAGATACCGTGTGATGGGGAGACACCGTGTGATGGGGAGACCACCGTGTGGTGGGGAGACACCGTGTGGTAGGGAGACACTGTGTGGTGGGGAGACACCGAGTGGGGAGACACCGTGTGATGGGGAGACACCGTGTGATGGAGAGACACCGAGTGATGGGGAGACACCAAGTGATGGGGAGACACCGAGTGATGGGGAGACACCGAGTGATGGGGAGACACCGAGTGATGGGGAGACACCGAGTGATGGGGAGACACCGAGTGATGGGGAGACACCGAGTGATGGGGAGACACCAAGTGATGGGGAGACACCGAGTGATGGGGGTACGCCAATAATTCTTATGTTTTCGAGTCGATAATGATTTTGTTTTGAAGTCGTTGAACAACAACAACAAATATAACAACAAACATAATGTGCCTTGTTTATTTTCCAATGAGAAATCCAGTCTGGGCTGTGTGCTAAAGCTTTGTTACTGACATTAAGCTTTTTAGAAAGCTGCAAGCTGCATGTGATGACTCTCCGTCATTTTTTTTACCTCTACTGGATGATGGGAATGAGTTTTGATGCCACTGGACGTGAATGAGATGAGAAGAGGATAGTGGAAGGGGCAATGCTCGCCTCCCCTAGCCTCTACGTCAAGCTAAGAGTAGCATTTAGAGGCAGTTACATCCCTCTTCTTCAGCCTCTACTTCAACACTAATGGTGGCAGCAGCTGAAGAGGATCAGCTGTTTTTTGTTTACATGGCAGATGGGTGATAATTGTCAGTGGCAGCGACGTGAGTAGGGCGATTATTGTACGTTAAGTTAACGTTAGTTGACTTTTAGAAGATATCATGCGGGGGGATTGTTTATTATATTTACTGGACGGCAAGACAAATTGAGGGCACTGTAGCATCTTGTATCTATTCTCTGAATGGGAGAATACCACGTTCTTTGTGGTCGGTAGCATCCCATACCCATTCTGTGGACGGTAGCATCCCATACCCATTCTGTGGACGGTAGCATCCCATACCCATTCTGTGGACGGTAGCATCCCATACCCATTCTGTGGACGGTAGCATCCCATACCCATTCTGTGGACGGTAGCATCCCATACCCATTCTGTTGACGGTAGCATCCCATACCCATTCTGTAAATGGTAACATCCCATACCCATTCTGTAAATGGTAGCATCCAATACCCATTCTGTAAATGATAGCATCCCATACCCATTCTGTGGACTATACCATCCCATACCTATTCTGTGGACGCTAGCGCGAAATACAGAAAATCTTAACACCTATTCTAAAATATGACACGAATATATTTTATACGTATAAGTCAAATATGGAATCTCAGGGATGGACAGGACTCGAGTCATGGCGGGAGAGTTGGCTACGAAATTTTAGCATTGGCTTACCACGGGTCGAATCACTCTCTGAGATGTTGACAGTCGTGTTGTTACGATGTCCGGTATCTTATTTAAAGTCTTAACCAACCACATAGGATTTCGTACCATCTGTTATTCTTATTAACAATGAATAATAATAATAATAATAATAATAATAATAATAATAATAATAATAATAATAATAATAATATGATCTGTATCAGGTTTTCCTCCTGAAGAACTATTTCTTGTTCATTTGGTTATACATATCTTCCACTCATTTAAATATTGTTTCACTATCCTCTTCACAATCCTCTTTCTTTAGGCTACATTTCGCTCCGGGTGACCGAAACGTAGCCACGATAAAATGATTTATTATTGAAAAATGTCGGTATTTTGATAAATGTAATCAGACCATAGACTGCAGGAAGTATGTTTAACACACACACGGGGCCAGGAGCTAAGTCTCGACCCCTGCAACCACAATTAGGTGAGTACAACTTGGTGAGTACACACATACACACTACCTACACACACACACACAATACTGAGAGGAATCCACAAGGTGGACAGAGACAGGATGTTCCAGAGATGGGACACAGCAACAAGGGGTCACAGTTGGAAGTTGAAGACTCAGGTGAATCACAGGGATGTTAGGAAGTATTTCTAAAGTCTTCTAATTCTGCTCTCTACTGTTTCGTTTTACCGACACACCTTTCTAATTTTCTCACCGTTTTCTAGCTCAGTTGTGATATGATAATGGTCCAGAAGGGGACCGAAACTGAGTTTCCTCTCCAGAGTGAGGGTTATTTGTGAAACGACTTGAGAGTCTACAATACAAGATAATGCAGTCAGTCACCACGTGAAAGGTTTTCCAGGATTAACCATTTTTTTCAAATCATGGACAGAAGGTCACGTCTTCGATAATGGCGTCTCTTTAAAGAAAGCATCTCTGGAGAAAATAAAATTATCTCACGGGTGACGTGGTCCAGTCTCCGGCACGCTTATGGAGAGAGATTTTTGTGCGTCTTGAGAGATGCAGATGAGAGGGGCGACCACATTCCAGACGAGACTCAGAGGTGCTTCAGCGAGATGGTTACCTTGTCGAGAGTAGCACAACCATTCACTAATTGACTAATCCAGTAATAGTTGTTTATTATCCTCCAGGCTACCTCTCTCTCTCTCTCTCTCTCTCTCTCTCTCTCTCTCTCTCTCTCTCTCTCTCTCATTGCTGTCCTCGCCTCAAACACCTGGATAATACTTGATAATCCATGATCTTTATATAAGTGGAGAGCTTTCTCAGCAGATAGATTCGGGATGGACTTCCAAATCCTCTACTATATACTCTCATGTACTCATTCTCTCTCTCTCTCTCTCTCTCTCTCTCTCTCTCTCTCTCTCTCTCTGACTACTTTACGGCTGAAATTCCTGCAGCAAGGCAGTGGGAGATGGTTCATAAGAGGGTATGCAAGAGAGAAGTGTGGCGTGTTTGGATGGACGGGTGCCTAGCGAGGGTGGGTCATCCTCCATGTTTTGTGCTCAGGTATGTCGACCTTTGTGCCCTCGAGTGCCTGGCTATCTGCTCAGAGCCCACCAAAGGGAAGAGATTTTTGTTACTCTTGTTAAGGGTATCAATGCCCGGATGAGTGAGCGAGAGGGAGGGTTGAGGGAGAGAGAGAGAGAGGGGGAGGGAATGAGGGCTGGTTGAAGAGGAGACAGAAATAGATGCTTGAAGTGGACGTTTTAGATCTTCAGGATAGAGTGATTGGTAAGGGGCAGTTGGATCCTCGTTAATGGTCATGGTGACTGGGTTACCACTAAACGTTTTTTTTTTACGAATTGTATGGGCACAAAAGGTAATAAATTAGGAAAATAGCACAAAATCTACCAAAATTTATTGGAACTTCATATCTTCCACTCTATCGAAGCCGTCTGAGGCTTATAAATGTTAATTGCAACAGTTCACTAGACAAAAATAATTTTCTTAATAAAATATATATATATATATATATATATATATATATATATATATATATATATATATATATATATATATATATATATATATTGTGTGTGTGTAAGAATACCAGTGAAAATAAGAAATAAAACCTGAGAGCTTCCACGTGCTTACACACATCTTCAGGGGAACAGGAAGAAGAGGCAAGATATGCTAATTTTAAGTGTTAGACACTGAGGTGACACCTCACTCAGAGAAGGTGACAGCACCTCACTCACAGGTGACAGCACCTAACACAAACCCCTCCAGCGCTTACATTTATCCAACAACAAATCAAATTCTTCGCCTGACAAAGAACACCATTTACGTGAAAAGTATTTTTAAGATTATGAACAATATTCTGGACTATAAAATTGTTTATAGATACCAGAACTTAAATTTGAAAAATGTTGTGTATCTTAGTAAGATATAATTCTACAACATTTCGTTTAATTGTGGAATTACAGGGAAGTAATTTTTGTATGATTATAAACTAAGCATTTTAATGCAAGATAGCATTTTTATGATGCTATGGCTATGGTGTAGTTTTTTTTAGTTTGATATCTTTATTATGCACCCCATACCCATCCTGTGGGTGGTAGTCAAAAGATTACAGAGGTACATAATGGGTCCAGGGACTGGACCCCAAAGTTTGATAGCTGAGCAAGTTACAAAGGTAATGAACTAACAAGCTACAAAGGTAATGAACTCACAAGTTACAAAGGTAATGAAACATGTAAGTAAATTTACTTACTTACGTTCATACATGGTTACAATCATGAACAAATTATAAAGCAATGAACACTTCACTAGTCTACACCCTGTCACAACTGTAATGAGTTCTTGGTGCAAATTTTATTGTTGGGTCACACACACACATATATACATACACACTTACATATACACATACACACACATATATATACACACACACACACACACACACACACACACGCACGCACACACACACACGCACACACACACACACACACACACACACACACACACACACCACGCACACACACACACACACACACACACACACACACACACACACACACACACACACACACACACACACACACACACGCACACACACACACACACACGCACACGTGGCAATGCTTTATTTACAGGGAGCAAAGTCAGGGTATTTTCCAGAATGGTCTGTAATATACCACTGTGGATAAAATACTTTGACATATCTTGAACATTTCTGAGTGAGTTGTCTCTGAATTCATTAATTTTGTCGCACTCCAGCACATAATGACGCAGGGTGTGACGCACTCCAGCACATAATGACGCAGGGTGTGACGCACTCCAGCACATAATGACGCAGGGTGTGACAATAATCTGGCTATGGTGTAGATGGTGATGGTGGGGGTGTAGAGGAAGTAGTGATGGAAGGAGAAAGAGAGAAAGAGAGAAAGAGAGAGAGAGAGAGAGAGAGAGAGAGAGAGAGAGAGAGAGAGAGAGAGAGAGAGAGAGAGACAAGCAAGTTGCTCCAACACTGACGAATTTGACTCGTAGGTGTTTATATAATTAACTATTTGCGGTGAGCTGATCTATAGGGTTTGTTGTTCTTTGTAAAGCTGCGGTTTTGGTTCCGGAGGGAGGGAAGGTTGTGGTTTCTGAGGTGAAGGGAGGGAAGGTGGAAGGGAGGGAAGGTGGAAGGGAGGGAAGGTGGAAGGGAGGGAAGGTGGAAGGGAGGGAAGGAGGAAGGGAGGGAAGGAGGAAGGGAGGGAAAGAGGAAGGGAAGGGAAGAAGGAAGGGAGGGGAGGTGGAAGGGAGAGTGAGTTTGAAAACGAGGGAGATGCGTGTGTGTGAGACGTAGATTTAGAGTGAAAATAAAAGCTGGAGAGAAGAGAAAGAGGGAAAGTGGAGAGATAAAGAAGGTGGGAAAAAGAAAAGAGAATGGAAAAAATAATAGATAGAGGTATGGAGAGAGAGTAGAAAAGAGTTAAGTACATTTACTCAAGAAATCAATTCAACCTTCTAATCGACCAGATGAAACTCACTCTACTAGCCATCCAGCAAACAGTAATCTTGAAAACCAATTCAATTTCATAACACAACCTCATATCCATCCAGTGGATGGTAGTGGCTAGTTTATTGTGCACCTCATATCCATCCTGTGGATGGTAGTGGCTAGTTTATTGTGCACCTCATATCCATCCTGTGGATGGTAGTGGCTAGTTTATTGTGCACCTCATATCCATCCAGTGGATGGTAGTGGCTAGTTTATTGTGCACCTCTTATCCATCCAGTGGATGGTAGTGGCTAGTTTATTGTGCACCTCGTATCCATCCAGTGGATGGTAGTAACTAGTTTATTGTGCACCTCGTATCCATCCAGTGGATGGTAGTGGCTAGTTTATTGTGCACCTCATATCCATCCAGTGGATGGTAGTGGCTAGTTTATTGTGCACCTCGTATCCATCCAGTGGATGGTAGTGGCTAGTTTATTGTGCACCTCGTATCCATCCAGTGGATGGTAGTGGCTAGTTTATTGTGCACCTCATATCCATCCAGTGGATGGTAGTGGCTAGTTTATTGTGCACCTCATATCTATCCAGTGGATGGTAGTGGCTAGTTTATTGTGCACCTCATATCCATCCAGTGGATGGTAGTGGCTAGTTTATTGTGCATCTCATATCCATCCAGTGGATGGTAGTGGCTAGTTTATTGTGCATCTCATATCCATCCAGTGGATGGTAGTGGCTAGTTTATTGTGCACCTCATATCCATCCAGTGGATGGTAGTGGCTAGTTTATTGTGCACCTCATATCTATCCAGTGGATGGTAGTGGCTAGTTTATTGTGCACCTCATATCTATCCAGTGGATGGTAGTGCAAGAACATATGGATACACAAAAGACCTCGGAATCAGTCCTCAAAAGGGTTGACAGGAGTACATCTGGATTTATATTTGCAATAGTTTCTGGAGATATCCGGCTGTTGTTGTGCCGGATAAGGATAGTCTATGCTTGGCTACAAAGGAGACTGAAAAAGAGGCAGGCGCAGAGTGATCTTTCATCGTAACTACGTATTCATTGACTACACAGCTCTACATAGAGGTATATAAACGTATGTTCCCTTCGCCTGAGAATTTACTTGGGGCACAGTTCTGACTGGGAGTAAAATTTAACTTTACAACAGCGCTGGAGGCTTACGTGGCGACCCCTTGCAAGCAAGAGGCTTAGTTGACAGTCACTTGACTGTAAGTATCCAATCTAATCATACTTAATAATGCATATTGTCTTTTGTTTAATTTACTTTAATCACGAGCATCACTTTTGTTTATGTTTATATTCTGGTAATTCAACCTGACCTCTCCATTTATTTTAAAGGCAGGACGCCTATCATGTGAGTGATTTCTTGAATGGCTGGTAATTCTTTGTTTATTTTAGCCTTGATTGACGGCTCGGGTCATCAGACACAGGCGAGATAAAAAGGGCAGCATAGATCAGACTTAAACTGGCATCTGTACTTAACTGGTCCCCTTCCACTCGTAGGTGACACGCAATCGTCTACATACGAACTTAAAATAGTTCTCCAGTTGTCACCCCAGCAGAGTTTCATTGTGGCTCACGACTGGCTACTGCTTCGAAAGGGTTAACCGAGGGTTCCAGTACCTCGGTGTATATATTAGCTTTGCCATTATTCGTACATTTAATTTTTCATTCTTTGCTTCAGGTACGATTAATTTCAAGTTAGTGTCTTATATTCTATAAAAGTTCTACATGTCTTTTAATAAAATTCTTTATACTAAGACTGATTTTTCCCTCTTTTAATTTCCATGAGGTGGAATCTGCGTTATCAAATACTCTTTAAGGGTCTGGTAGAGCTGTTGAACCTTCACAGGCAGAAACTAGTCCACGATCAGCGGAGGGAGGTTAAAGCCTTTACCACTCCTTGTGCTTATAATGGAATGCTATGATAGTTTAACATAGAGGAATGTACATAGAACCAAACACCAAAGTGTTAAAAAAACAAGGTTTAATTTAAAATTTATAATTGAACCCAAAAGTTAAATTACAGGGGAAAATATAATTACTTATATTTAATATAAATTCTCTAGGGTAATGATCAATAAAATCTCTGGCAGCTAATATAAATAATAAACTTACCTTAGAAACGCAGGTCGGCTTAGTAACTACGACCAGAGGTAATGGAATATATCCCTTGGTATAAGCTGTGGCAGTCACTCAAACAGCTCTTGGAATACACTGAGTGTTAAGAGACCCTTAACCAACACATCAACTGGGGTACCGGGTATCAGACGCCCGAGCCAATTCGACACTCCCCAGGTAGCAACCGGACACATGAAATACTTAAAACACAAATAGAGAATACCTTATGACGACGTTTCGGTCCGACTTGGACTATTCACAAATAGGACCGAAACGTCGTCATATGCTCCTCTTTCCTATGTGCGGGTTATTTATGTATTGTTCCAGTCACGGAACTGCTCGTATATAGACCAAAGCTATAATTTGTATTAAAAGGAATTTAATACACAGTTAAATAGGTAAATTTGTTTACAGACATATTAAATATTAAAGATAGTTTGCATAGTTATACAATGTAAATACTAACCATATATCTGGAGAGGATTTCGGGGGTCAACGCCCCCTGCGGCCCAGTCTGTGACCAAGCCTCGTGGTGGATCAGGGTCTGATCAACCAGGGTGTTACTGCTGGCCGCACGTAAACCTATGTACAAACCACAGCCCGGTTTGTCAGGTACTGACTTTAGGTGCCTGTCCAGTGCCTTCTTGAAGACAGCCAGGGGTCTATTGGTAATCCCCCTTATGTATGCTGGGAGGCAGTTGAACAGTCTCGGGCCCCTGACACTTATTGTGTCAGGATAATTGACCTAACTGTACTGAATAACCCCACTGGTTTACACCTTCCTATAATTTAATCTTACTTTCTAGAGAGGATTTCGTATGAAAATCTGCATGAAAGATATATACCTCTTGGTGTATATACATTAAGACGTATATATACACTGACACACCTCTCGGTGTATATTCACCATTAAACGTACAACTCTCGGTGCATATACATTTTACAGTATATACATTAAGAGACATTTCCTAATGTATATACCGTCTAGGGATGTTTCCTCAGGTTAAACACACATTACCTGGTTAACAAGGTTGTCTAATTTAGTCTAAAGGTTTACACGAGGGTCATTAAGGCTACATGTCACCTGTACACCACCAGTCAACTATACTCAAGTACCTAAAATGGGGATTAGAAGTAAACTCTTAGTGTATATATAAAGACATATACCTCACCGTGAACAGGGTGTTTCAATAAGATAGACCCAATTTCAAAGCATACTGCTTTGAAATTGGGTCCATTTCTTTGAAACGCCCTGCATATCTATGTATCATCTGTATGTGTATGCAAGATATATTTATGCCTATGCTGGCACTGGCATTGTTATTTATAATTTAGTTTCTTCTGTTCCCTGGAAATTAATAATGCTTGTCTAGAAAAGTTGTCACATAGTAGAGAAATTTTAATTATTCTCTATGTAACAAATGGGGAATCTTTGTTGTAGAAACGTAGTAAGAAAGATACCCAGGTGTTTTACATGTCTCACTCGTGTAATTGTTGGTACTTTATTTAATTATACTTTATTTCAGTGTTTATTTTCCTCAGGAAGATGACTCAAAAGGTTTAATGTTTTTTCTTCTAGGTTAAAATTTGGTTTCAAAACCGGCGAGCGAGGGAGAGGCGGGATCGTGAGGCAAGAGCAAAGGGCCTGCTTCCTCCTCCCTCCTCTTCCTCCTGCTCCTCCTCTTCTTCCTCCAGCGGTGGATGCGGCCCCATGCCACCCTCCGCCCTGGCTCTCTACCAGTTCACTGCCGCCCTTGCTCCAGGCTCGGTCTCCGCCTTTACACCCGTCCTGCCCCGCCCATATGCTGAAACTCCACCCACACAGGTGGCTGACTCCTCCTCAGATCCGCCCACCCTGGCGGAGAGATCAGGGGAGCCCCCTCGGGGCCACCAGTCCCCATGCGAGGTGAATAGTGGGGGCCCCTTGGGTAACAAGACCACGGGAGACTCTCCTGGATCAAGGAACACCGTAGTCCTAACCTCTACCGCCTCTGGGGAGGTCACGGCAGCATTGACTAAATCAGAGGTCAATGGCACATTTCTGCAATCTCATCTCACGTTCCCAGCCAATATTCCCTCACCCTAAGTCCCTAACAGTATTATATATCACATAAATGAACTCGAAAAGTAAAATGGAAACCAATAAATAAAATTAAAAATAAACTAGTAGAATATAACACGAATTAATTTTAATCACCACTATAAAACAAAAATGGTTTATTCAGATTTTTCAAGATGCTAGCGTTATCCTATCATAAACATCTATACTAGATTAAGACAATAACTATCTCTCTTATATATAGTATCTAGTTTAAGCTTTCCTAACCATCTATGACCGCATATATTAATTTTTTTAGCTATTGCCGTGTGGATGATCTATGGAAATATTTTTGCTAAGTATACAGAAAAAGTATATATATATTTTTTTTTCAAATTCTAAAAGCTTTTGTTACTTTCTAAAGTCAACATCCTGGAGTGAAATTTTTGTTGGGTTACTCATAAAACATTCAAGTCTCCTGTGCTCATAGAAAACGTAAGTTTTAAAGAGAAAACGTTTTATAGATGACTCAAAATATTCCTCTCTCTTGGCCATAAACCAGCACCTAGGGCAGAGGAGCCTCATGACGGCGTTTCGGTCAGTCTGAAACGTCCACTATCACCACTACTAATCCACCCTTGTGGGTTTAGCGCTTAGTTTTGATTGAAATAATCAAAATATCACTACATTTACTGCTATTACTACTAGTACCACCACTAAATCTACTACTATTACTACTGTTGCTACTATTACTATCACCACTATTACTACCGTAGCTCGATCGCTAGCGCACTCAGCTCACACACTGAGGTCTGGAGTTCGAATCCCCGCTACGGCTGGAAAACATTAAGGACGTGTTTCCTTAAGACACCAGCTGTCCATGTTCATCCATCAGTAAAATAGGTACCTGGGTGTTAGTCGATTGATGTGGGTCGCATCCTGGGGACAAAATTGACCTAATTTGCGGGAAATGCTCTGCATAACAAGGGGCTTTCTATATAGTAGTATGGCATTGATGTCAACTATGGTCTGTGTACTTTGTACATGTACTTGTAGAAATAGATTATGTAAATAGGGAATGTAAATTGCATGATGAAAATATCCAGCCAAGACAGGACTCGTAGCAATGGCTTTAAGTTGGAAAAGTTCAGATTCAGGAAGGATATAGGAAAGCATTGGTTTGGTAATAGAGTTGTGGATGAGTGGAACAAACTCCCGAGTACCGTCATAGAAGCTAAAACGTTGTGTAGTTTTAAAAATAGGTTAGATAAATACATGAGTGGGTGTGGGTGGGTGTGAGTTGGACCTTACTAGCTTGTGTTACTAGGTCTTATGCCATGCTCCTTCCTTAAGTGGAAGTGACCTGACTACCTGGAGTTTACCTGGAGAGGGTTAACTCCAGGTAGTCAGGTCTAAGCCGGGATGACACGGACCTGCCTCGCATAGGTCAATAGGCCTGCTGCAGTGTTCCTTCTTTATTATGGTCTTCACCTATTCCCTACTTCTCCCGCCCCGACGTTTCGGTTCAGGACGAACCGAAACGTCGTCATAAATATCAAATTAAGCGCTAAACCCAAAAGAGTTTAACTCGTAATTTGATTACAGTTAGGCAATGATCGAGTCATAGCTCCTGGCCCCACTTCTTCACTGGCCTCTACTGGGTCACACTCCCTGCGCCATGAGCTTTATCATACCTCTTCTTAAAGCTATGTATGGCACCTGCCTCCACTACATCGCTACCCAAACTATTCCACTTCCCGACCACTTTGTGACTGAAGAAATATTAGGTAAATGGTTAAAATTTTAAACATAATTTTTAAAGGGGTGGATTGGTAAGCCAGCGGAAGGCCTCGGTCAGATGACCAAAAGCTCCAGCTGTGGGTCATTATATGACTAAAACCAGCGTCAGGAAACAGTTCAGTTTCCTGACAATCATTACCTAACCTAAAAGATTAATTTCTTCTAAATTGTTCCTACCACGGAATTGACTTAATTTTTTAGTGTTTTTTCCTCTGAGTAGCCACCAAAGAATTTTGTAAATAGAAAAATTAGACAAGTAAAGATAATCATGGTTACTCCTCACACATGTAAACAGTAAGATAAAAAAAACTGATAAATAAATTAACGTGATGTATTTACGAGACTATTTATGGTATTCGTCCATTTGATTGACATGCTAATATAATTTTTTTGTTAATATTAACAGCCGAGTGTGATGAAAGATTGCTTTAACATTACTTTGAATGTATTTAATCCCACTTTATGTATATTATGATGAGTATATGACTCTTAGTGTGTATACATGAGAGCCAAAGTGCTGGTAATCTTGTATGGGTGAGTATCTCAGTATGTATACAGATCTTACTTTATTCCCAATATTAGGGCTCAAAGTATTCTTTTTTTGGTAGTGCACAGGTGAATTGCAGTTTTTAATTACTCATGAGTAGTCGATTGGTTTTAAATCCAATTAACCAGCCAACCTACGTAGGAGAAGTGGAATATTCAAATGGCTTCAGGAAGAAATCCAAATATTCTTCCTTGAAGCCATTTTATCCACTTCTCCGAGGCTATGGGTCCCCCAATTTGTACCAGAGGTGGACCCCATCCTATATATATATATATATATATATATATATATATATATATATATATATATATATAACTAATTTGGGATTAAAGTATAATGAGAGATGTTTTCCAAGATTTTTAATTTATTTAGTTTTTGTCTTCCATTAACCATTAATGAGAATATTGTACAGTAACTCTGATGGTAATTAGCGAATAATTCTATTCAATGAAACTAATGTATATAGATAAATAAAGATTTTTGAGGAATCGTACATGAAATGTAATTAGCCTTGGTACAGTATAATGTTTACTGTAGTGAATAATTTATTACCTTGCCCCTCACACACACACACACACACACATACATACACACACACACATACTCACACATACACACACATACATACACACAGAAGAGGTTAATGCAAAAGCTGGAGGATCAGGCAGACGTAACAGGAAAGGCACTGCAATGGATCAGAGAATATCTGACAGGGAGGCAACAACGAGTCATGGTACGTGACGAGGTGTCAGAGTGGGCACCTGTGACGAGTGGGGTTCCACAAGGGTCAGTCCTGGGACCTGTACTGCTTTTGGTATATGTGAATGACATAACGGAAGGGATAGACTCAGAAGTGTCCCTGTTTGCAGATGATGTGAAGTTAATGAGAAGAATTAAATCAGTCGAGGATCAGGCAGGACTACAAAGAGACCTGGACAGGCTACAAGCCTGGTCCAGTAACTGGCTCCTTGAATTTAACCCTGCCAAATGTAAAGTCATGAAGATCGGGGAAGGGCAAAGAAGACCGCAGACAGAGTATAATCTAGGTGGCCAAAGACTGCAAACCTCACTCAAGGAAAAAGATCTTGGGGTGAGTATAATACCGAGCACATCTCCTGAGGCACACATCAATCAGATAACTGCTGCAGCATACGGGCGGCTGGCAAACCTAAGAATAGCGTTCCAATACCTCACTAAGGAATCGTTCAAGACTCTGTACACCATATACGTCAGGCCCATACTGGAGTATGCAGCACCAGTTTGGAACCCACACCTGGTCAAGCACGTTAAGAAATTAGAGAAAGTGCAAAGGTTTGCAACAAGACTAGTCCCAGAGCTAAGGGGATTGTCCTACGAAGAAAGGTTAAGGGAAATCGGCCTGACGGCACTAGAGAACAGGATGGTTAGGGAAGACA